>CM040191.1:43168140-43440640 GCA_022606455.1 Callitettix versicolor
TTCAAGTAAAAAGAACTAATTAGTACAAATAATGTACTACGAAACACCAACGATAATGAAAAATTATACTGAGCTAATGAGAAGTCCACAGGAGAAAAATCAGACTCTTACAGCGTGAAATACAGGAAAAGTCACGATATAAAGTTGGAAATTTTTGTACCGAAAAATATTGATTTGATCAGTTTGTCCCATTAAGGCTTAGTTTGGAAAAAAAAGCTTCAATGCTTTACAAGAATTTAACGTTAATACAAATGTGTAATTTATATCCAAGGTAAAGTGATAGTTTCGTTAAACGAATTGGTAGAAATCCGAGCATGCGCAGTGAAAAGCCTGTTCGAAATATTGGTAAAGTGAATAAATTAAGGCACGTATAATGAATTCAATTCAATTAGGAAAATAATTCCAGGAACGGATAACTAATAAACTTTGAATTAAATATCAAAAGTACTAATTAATTTCAAAAGAGTAAACTAGTTACCCAACTCGCGCGGTTATCAGGATTCGGAACACCTTCATCGCTAGTAAATTAATCATTCTTCGGAGAAATTTGAGAGACTCTATCTGAGCCTTGGAAATGCAGTCGAATACTACCAGGAGCCTAACGCAAACCCTTAAGAGGATCTGTTATATCAAATAAAAATAGACCTGGATATCGGATTAAAAAAAAAAATCAGCAAGACCCTGTAATTAGCAGTCGTTTTGTCTTGATTGCATGCGATGAAATCAACAGTTTTCATTAAATAAGAAATTCCAGCGGAACATAAAACAAATAAAAAATAATTAAATTACAAAACAAACAATTAATATTAAAAAGTAGATTAATTTATTTAAATGCCAAATTACACGACAATTAAACTTAATCTAATTAAACTCTTGTAAAAGGAACTATAAAGTAAAGGAATTAAATAACTTGATAATAAAAAATTATTCCTAGCCAATGAAAAAGTAAACATTAAACATTAACTTGATTGGAATTATAATTGGAAACAAAAGTAACTTCTACCACCAATCTTATTTACCAATCATCAAAATTTTTAATTAAAAGTTGCAAATTAGAATAAGATGAACATTTCACTTGAATAGATAGTGTTGCAATATTTTTGTAGTTATATTGTAAAATGTTTTCATCCTTTTAGCGAAATTCTCTTGAAACAATAAGCTTTCGGACGCTTACATGGTAAAACTTATGTGTGAAAGTTTAAATGAAGCTCAAATTCTAAAACCTAGAACATATTTTAAGGTTCCGTTACAATAATATTTTGGGCGAAAATATCGACTTTAATTAGTTTCATCAAATTTGTTGCCACTCGAAATCTGTTCAACTGTTTTAAAACGGCGTTAATCATAATAAAAGATTGGTTCGTAATCCGAATTAAATCCACATAAATTTGCACTTTAAATTTTAAAATTCATTTGAAAATTTCAAAACGAATTCTAGAGATTTTGCCACTGATTAGGACGATAAGAACAGGCGTTTCTAAAAAAAAAATGAAAAAGATAAAATAAAAAAGGTTATTTTAGGCTATACGCTGCCATACTGTTACTTTTAGAAAGTCTTATAAATTTATTTTATTAAAGTTATTTAAATTTAACAGTATTTTTTAAAATTTTTAAACTTCACATGTTTATAAAATGTACTTATTTTTTTGTTATTGTTTTATTATTTGTTCATAATAATAAACAAATTTAGGATCAATCTACTCTACTACATTTAGTTGTTTTACGAGGCCAGTCTAAAACCCAGCAGACTTAGGGTAGTAAAAGGACAGGACTACCCCCGCAATGCGGTAAGCCGTTCGATCCATGTGATCTGTGTTGATTATTAAAATGATATACGAGTATTTGGTAGAATAGGAAAGCGATAACTTTAGGTTTCGGATCTTTAAAACACAGCCTTCTCGCACAATACGCAGCCTAGCAAAACGACTGTGTTTTCTGTTCAGTTTATTTCCTTTCAATACAATTATTGAAACTGTATTTTTAAAATCTAATGTTATTATAAAATGTGATTCCAAAATTCCTTTCTTTTTTAAATAAATGAATATTTACAAAATAATCAAACAAATTGTCTTACATTTAATTATTAAAAGAAATACGATTTGGAATATACTGACAAATATATATCATTGCGAAGTCACAAAGCTTGTTTCTGTGGATTTAAATTAAATTTTGATAATTTATAGACAATTTTAACTTATTTTACTCCAGTGTAACGTATTTTAAATGAAAAGAAATTATGGTTTTTTAATAAATATATAAAATAGGCAAAATCAGAAAAAAAAATTATTTTAAAATAGAATTTTAGTTTTTCAAACAAGTAAATATAAAAATTTAAATAATTTTATATTATTAATAATAAATATTTTTAGAAAAATAAATAATTATAAAAAGAAACTTTTAAGGACATTTACACTCTCTTCTCTTTCTATTGTTCTGTTTCTTTCCCTCTCTCTATTTCTCTCACTCTCTCTCTCTTTCTCACTTTCTCTCCATCTCTCATCCTCTCTCTCTATCTCCCTCTCTTTTCTCCCTCACTTTTCCCTTCCTTGCCTCTCTTCTTCTCACTCCCTCTATGTTCCTATCTCTTCCTCTCTCGGTTTTCCTCTCCCTCTCTCTCTCTCTCTCTCTCTCTCTCTCTCTCCCTATCTATCTATCTCCCCTTTCTTTCTGTCTCTCCCCTCTCTTCCTTTCTTTCCCTTTCTTTCTCTCCTTCTCTGTCTCTTTCTGTTTCTATTTTACTCTCTCTTTTTCTCTCTTTTTTTCTCTCTATCTGTCATTGCTACTTGCCTTTCCTTTAACACTCTCTCTCTCCTCTCTCTCTCTCCTCTCTCTCTCTCTCTCGCTCGCTGTCTCATTCGCTCTCTCGCTTTCTCTCTCTCTTTTTGAATGACATCGTAGTACTGTGTCATAATGCTCATTGACAAAATACTGGATTATTTTTTCAAAATTGGTTAATTAGACTTTTCTCAAATTGTATAATGCTATGTTGTTATGTTGTTAATTTATATTAAGCAAGTGCAATATAAATTTACGCTTAGAGAACACATTAAAAAAAATTCAAACTTTGACTGTTTTCTTTTTGATTTGTTTTTCAGATTTACTAAGGAAAAATCTTTCGTTTTATTTACATTTTATTAAATTTTCATGTATTATCAAATTTGTTAAAAAGTTGTTGAACCAATTTTAAGAATATAGGGAGTTTTTTCTTTTCTGTTTATTGGTGAAATAGATTTTTTTGCCTAAGAAATCGAATGCAAGAAAGTTTGTGTAATGTTTTAAAACCATTTATTTGTTTTGTGCATAGTTTAGTAGTAGGCCTATAATACTACTTTTTTCACAAAGTGTCTTAAACGTTAACACACAACATTTCTCTAGATATAAATCGAATAAATAAAATACGCAATGATTACTAAAACATTATGTTTAACATGAAACTGTCCAAATGACTCGACGTATTATAAAACCGTATATGTGTAGGTCGCGTTGATAAAATACAGTATTTTCACTGTTCACACAGATTTATCTTTCAATCCGCTTACTTTCTCTATTACTTCTTGTAATATATAATCCGTTAATTATAAGGTTTAGTGTATGTATTAATACGCAAAGTTTGTGACTGAAAAACCTTGAAATTTATAAATTCTCAAATATCGTAAAGCATAAACAATTTAGTACACATTTTGTTTACTACATTTATTTGTATTCTAAACGGAATGTCATGAAAACCTTAATAAATTTCTTTTTTAAAAAAAATCAAATGTGTTATTTATTCATAACTTTCAATATTAAAATACGCTTTTGAAGGAATGTGTTAAGATATAGTGTCAGAATATTTATAATAGTTATTGTAAAAGTTATAACTTGAATCTAATGTGACCACAATTTTGTATTAGGGCCTATACGTGACTAGAATGAGTTGATCTTAGAAAAAATATTTTTTTTGTAAAATTTTGTTATTTTCTTATTTCAAGTTTTTTTTTACTTTTACTTTTTTGCCAAAATAATGGATTAAAGTTGAAAAGAATGTTAACTCTTCCCGCAGGAACAGGCTCCCATGGGAAAATGAACAAGCGGCTTCCCAACCTTCGGCCAAACATGGGTCTTAAGAAAATTAAGGTTTTATGCATCAACAAACATTGTACCGAGCGTCTTCTCGTAACATTATTATGAATATTTATTTTATTGTTTTCCTATGCTTATACCTTGTAATTTTTTTCTACTTATATATTTTAATATGCATTCTAATTAAGAATATTGATAAAGAATGTAGGGTGGGTATGATAGACTTTTGTTATTTTGTCAAAAGTAGAAATAAGGTTTTCTATTTTGCATGGAAACAATTTATTAGTACGATATCCGTTTTGTTGAAAAGGTTTTAGTACGTAATTCAAACAATTCGATCAAATGATAATTTAATGTTACCTTCAAGATTTAAAAGATTTTTTAAGTTATTTATTTCCTTATTTTTAAGTGAAGCAATAGTAATTAATTTCAGAGAAAATGTTTTGTTAATTATTATTGTTGTCAGTTTAAATAGCCGTTACCAAAATTAAAACGTTTGTGTGGTGGTAGCACACGTTCTTGTAATTTTAGTCTGATTTGATTGACACTTGTACAAAATTATTTGATTAACAACACGAGAAGTTTTTGCACAACGAAAATCTGTTTGGAAATTATTGTCCTTAAGAATTTTTAAAATAACACTTTTTTATTGTAATTTTAAAAATTAAATTTTATGTTCTTAATCTTGCCTGAAATCAGCTTTATTTTAGCATTAGCATTTTAATTAGGCCTATTTCAGTTTTATTACAATTACAAAAATTAACATATAGGTTGTGTGGGTTCTTTCTTATTGTAAAAATATTCTCATCATCAAATATTCATTTGAACAATGTTGCTAATTTTTGAAAGTTAAATACTTTTTCCGTGAATTAATATTCAAAAATCAATCATTTCCGAAAATAGTTGTAATTGTAAAAAAAAGGCGACATTTTCTCGTGAGTAAATAAAAATAATAGACAGACGCCTTCTCATCTGTTTTATGACTGCGCCTAAATCTTGTGAAGTACCCAAACAAAACTTATTAGTAAATATTATAACTATCTATGTGTATAAAATTAGGTTATGTTTATACCTTCACAAAAAAAAATTTCTTAAATTATAATATTTTTTTACAGAATTTGTCAAAGCCGGTATAGAGCAAGGTTTGTGTGTTTCTCAATAAAAGTTTAAAAGTTTCTTAAACCAAAATTTTGAAAATACTATAATAGATTTTTATTTGCTTAAGAAAATGTATTAAATATTTTCTTTGATTTACTAATAATTATAATTTTTATGACGCAAAAATAATAACCAGATTAAATTATAATTATTTTTTACTGTAAATTTATAATAAATATGATATAAATTATGTTTTCCCCAAACGAAGAAAATAAAAGTGATTATTTTGTTGCAGAAAAGGCGCCAGAGAGCGTTGTTATGTGGGTCACGTGATCAGTGCGATCAGCATACTTTACAAGATAGGCCAATACCGTGAGTAGATTTATTCTCTTTTAGGTTAAGGGGTTATTGATAGGCGCCAAATGATAGCTACCATCAGCAGTAGAGTGTTTAATGCAAAAATAATGATCAATTGACCAAAAAAATTGAACATTTCCGACTAATATTTATTTCACTAAAGTTAAATATCAAAATATACAAATATATATGTTGCACTCGTATAATTTAAACTTGTTTTTTTAACGAAAAAAATATTTGAAAAGAAAATATACTTTTGAATTGGCTATTGATAAGTGTTATCAATCATTTTACCAAAAGGGCGATATTTAGAAATTAATTCACTGAGTATTACAATACACACACACACACACACACACACACACACACACACACACATATATATATATATATATATATATATATATATATATATATATATATATATATATATATATAATTGAGCAATCTTCATTTTCGGATAAACGAAATAGAACAGAAAATGTTCAATAAAATATTTTTGAATTACTTTTTGTTTAACGGCTAAACGATATTTTTAGAAAATATCGTTACAACTCTAAAAATAGATAAAATAAACCCACTAATTTCTTATTTATTATTATTATTTTTTTATGCATTGCACACGTTTACACAAATATATTTAACAAACAAGTAAAAAGAAAAAGTTGATTGCAGTGCTTTTAATTGAATATTTCAGAAATACCATTCAAAACATTTACATGAGGCAAGCTTTTAACGGATTTCCTTTGAATAAATAAATTAATGAGCAATTAGAACGGCCATCATGATCCATGTAATTTGTGTCGATTCTAACCTCTAAATCACTTATCGAGAGGTTGTGTTAAATATACGTACATAAAAAATATGAGTGTGTGTTTGCGTACGCACATGTACGTATGATTTAGCGTTGCAGCGGTCCGAGTTGATACAAACTTGGTGAAAAATCAATTCTGGTAATAGTATAGATAACTTTGTTTTCCAACCAATACTATTCAACAAGTTCAAAATATTCGAATTTAAAAAATTACAACTTTTCACCTTGGAAGCTTTAGAAAATATGATTTCAACATCGTGAGTAGTTAAATTTGCATACTTTAGCATTTTGAACTTTCATAATTTTACTGAAGTACAAAATATTAATACCACTGCGATTAGAGTTAATTTTAAAAATGTCAAAATTATTTACGCCGATTGCATTGGTAAAATCATAATTTAAAAAAATGTGCGATAAAAAATTATTACAATTAGTAGTGAATTTAAAGAAGTTCACACCTTCAGTTGCGTGCTGCTAATATTTATATGTACTAGAAGAAAAAGCAAAATTAGGAAAATAAAAATAAAGTGATTATTGTAGGTTGAATCTACTTTATTTGAGTAGTGATGTAATGGTAAATGTAGGCAATGTCTTCACCGTTTTGAAGAAATCATTTGGTTCGCAACAGTAAGAATATCCTTTCTTGACGTTGGTCTGGTCCCACGTTAACCAATTAACTTGATCGCAAACATCTTTACAAATCACGTAATCATCGGTGATTTCAGTCAAATAGGGGTTGTTTACCCCAACAAAGACGATCCCGGCAGAAGCAGTCTCTGAATATAGGAACTTCCACATAAGCTTCGGCACAGGTATCAAATTGTTACCGTTGTTATCAGTGAAGAGATAAAGCTCTTGTTCTACACCTTTGGTATCGGGCAGTGTTGCCACTTCATGGGTACCCGTGTAAACAGTGATTGTTTCTCCGTAGTTGGCGACAAACGTCCTGACGCTGTCTTCTAAAGCGGCCCAGTTTCCAGCATTGAACGTTTGAAACTGTGGCACTACATTTACGTAGGAAAACGTGGCAGTTTGTTGGAACCCGTAAACAAAGTCCGCTTTAGCTGAAAGATGACCGCGTGCTAAGTAGTACCCGTTGTTGGTGCCGCCAATATACTTGTCTCCCAACTTCGAGGATCCTAGAATCTCTGAAATTTTTTGTTTCTGTTTAATTATAGAGTAAACGCTATTGACGTTCTTAATCACACCTTTGTAAAAATTGCCTGCTTCGAAATCGACACGCGGATAGGATCTCTCATAGCTGTAGATACTTTTGTCCTCAGTGTGCACAGAATACAGCGCTATCTTTTGGTCGTCATCGAAACAAACGCGAATAAAACTGAGGAAATTTTCTTCAACTTTGTATCCTATCTCGATGTACTTATGGCTTCCATCGGCACACGTGTCAGTCGTCCATCTGGCGGTAGGCTCCGGAGCTTTCGTGCACTTTAGGTTCTTCAAATTGTAAGTTTTTTGGCCAACTTTCACTGTTGTACCTTTAACGCAAGTCGCTGTGAGCACGTCGTCTTTATTGTCACTGAAAGTGGTTCCCGGACAAGCCAACTCGAACTCTTCTCCCGTATACATTTTCACACCTCCGTATAAACTTTTTTGTAAGTGTGTATTTGGATAAAGTACTTCAGGAGTTGAAGAAGGTTGCAATATCAAAGGCTGCGGACTTGGCAGATCTCCATTTGGTGAGATAAGACATTCTGAAATCATCGTTAAATTTGCTTGATTTAAAAATGCAATAAGTGTAAAATTAATTTATATTTCATCACGTCTGTTCAAATAGAAAATTATGTGCTTCTATTTAACATGAATCTGTATTTATAACATTGAAACTGTCACAAAATTATAAGCTGTTGCTAATTTATATAGTGCGTATGCATGTAATATATTTATCTAGTAAACTATAGATTAGCAGGGTCCTTTCATAAAAGTTTTTAATCTACTGAAGGTGATTACACACAGCGCATCTCTATACACTAGGCTAAAAATACGCCCCTCTGAGTAAAGTAGTTACCCGATCTGGCTGGCATGCGAGGAACTGAGGTTCAACCCCCGCCGGCAGCCTCAGGTACTTTACTCTAACTTGCATGTGTTTTTGGTTTTTAAAAAATAAGCAAAGAAATTCAAAATAATAATTATAATAATTTACTACAAACTTGATACTATTTAGGTGAAAGAAATTTTTAAATAATCTGGATTAACCACAAGTATTAAAAAATTAACTTGCCAGTTGAATTCAAGAATAAAATATTCTTATTTTACATAAAATTATTTAAGTTTTTTTCAAAGTTCGTTTGAATTCTCTATGTGTAATAAAATATACAGTTAGTTATATATTTTAGTTGTGTAGCCTGTACTTAAGTGTTGACAAAATATATTTCATAGTATTATAGCAAAAATAAAGTTATATAATTTATTAAAATAATAGCATAGAAATTACATCATAAGAATAATAACTTGGTTTAGCTAATTTTAATTATGTTTATGCTGACCTGGCCATTTTGATAATATTCGTAGCTAGAAATGAAACAAACTCCTTTTGAAAATTTTCAGAAGTTTTATTTTCCTGTATGTTTAAAACAGACCTTAAATAAGTTTATTCTGAATATATTTTTTAATTAATAGACAAAATATAATTTCATAAACACGTCTTAAAACTCTTTATATATACTTTAATATTACTGTTTTTAATACTCGTGAATATCAGTCTAAAATGAGATATATTTAATTTGGTTTTGTAATATCTAATATTTAAAATTTAAATATTACTTATAAATAAAGAGCAATAATTAATGTTTAGAATTATTACACCGATCGATAGAATTTATAAAAATGTACAAGAAGAATTATGTTAAGCCTTATTTTTTACAAGTAATGTGCCAAAATATTTTGGTTAGTTTTACGTATTAAAAATGAAAACATATATTTATTTTAAAACAAATTTTTATTTAATAATATCTCATTTAATATTTGTTAATGCAAAATAAGTTATATATATATATATATATATATATATATATATAAGGCAATTGTAAGGTAATGATTTTATAAAGATCAGTGCGAATACAAAATATAAATTTAAAAAGTTTTCTTTTACAAATTAAAACATGTACGACTTTTACTTATAGTTAATAAATTTGAATTATTATGAAATGAACCTTTAAATCATATGAAAGAAAATTTAGGAAAAATTATTTTAAAAATGTAATATTCCACCACTAACCGTCGAGCAGTTTAGCGCCCAATACAATGGGCAGAAGTGTAACACAAAGTAATATTACCCACATCGTTCACGGTACAGGACTAACTTGAACAAGTCATGTTGTGGGTTTTAAACACCTATTGTTTGTTCAGGTTAAGTAAAGCAATTCGCATTTATCAATACCATTGTTCAGTTGCGATTGCCACACACGTAATTAACTCTTGTAATTCGCAATCGTTTGTTCATTTATTTGCAGCATAATTACCGTTCCATTAAGTGAAGTGTTTACTTAATTCTTTTCATATGTTTTTTGTAATACACGACGGAATAGTTTCTTTTGAAAAATGAAACCAATTTGTAATGGATGGAGAACTAAATAAATACTTATTTAGATTTGTTTTCTAAGCATAATATATATAAATATATATTATTTATTATATATTATATATATATAATATATATATATTATATATTATATATTATATATATATATATATATAATATATAATATATATTATATATATATATATATATATATATATATATAAATAAATTATTTATAAAAATTTATTTCTTTTAAACAAAATCTTTAACGCAATTCATTATGATTTTGTTTCTGTTGCTATCTGATTATTGTTTAAGTTTTTAAAATATACACAAAAACGTTGTTTAAAACAAACATTATTTCACGTTACTACTTATTTACTTTAAATAATTAATCACATATTACCTTAACTGAGATTGCATCAAGAAGCAAGCGTTCGTTATTCAACATCAAATTAAGTGTTCTTCTTTCACGAATTTGACAAATTGTGCAATGGGTTTTCGCCAGGAATTGTGTTGTAAAATGTATGAATTATACGTTATCATTTGATCATCAAAACGTCCACTATGGATTCATTTATAGTGTAGCTCTTAACGTTATCAACACCAGTGCCTAAAAAAGAATACAAATATTAAAAAATATATACTTGTCAATATACTACACACTAATCAATTTACTGTTGCATTTATTCAAATTCAATAAAACTACTGTTGCATTTAAAATATTACTTTTTTCGCAATATGTAATAAGTAAAAACATATTTCGTTATAAGGCACAATTAAAACGATAAAGAGATTGATTCTTTGTCTTTATTTAAGATAAAGTTAAGACAATTAGGTCCTTTCAACTACTTTATATATATATATATATATATATATATATATATATATATATATATCCAACATAACAGTGAATCCACAATGGTTACTATTGCTTACGTTTATATGCATACGTTTATTTATTGCGTACGTCTGTAAAAATGACTAAAAAATTCACCTTTTAAGTTGTTTAAAACGACATTTTTTAAAAATCTAAAACAAACAAAAAATTTTTATTTTTGAACTATTTCACCGGATCTCATAAAATGCGGCTTAACGTATTTTAATGAAACTTATTTTATGTTGTTATACGAAGCTGCCATCTGAAACTGACATACACCCTTTCAAACAAAACGACAGACACTAGAAATGTCAGATTAATTTTTCCGTTACGTTAAATGGTTTATATTGGCAGCTTTTTACCGTAAAATGGCTTGACAGATTTCAATGAAATTTCGCATGGTGACTCATCTGATAGTGTAGTTGTACAATAAACATGTATTCAAACAAATCTTCTTTTTTATGGTTTAAAATGGCTCTTTTTTAAAAAAATAGTTTTTTGAAATGTTTTTCAGCTTTTCACAAGAAAGCTGCTTAACGCATTTTATAAAACTTTTTTTTGTTGATATAAAGAACTGTTTCAGGGTTTAAAGAAATCTCAAACTGTCGTAAACTTATTTTTACAACATATATTGTACTCAAAATGCATAATTTAATTTTAAAATATAATAGGTAATTTCTACGAACTCTTACAGCCGAACGGATCAACAAACCGACAATGCTACTATGTGATATTCGTGGAAGATCTTGATGCAAAAAGTGATGTTGGATATTTAAAGCTTTAACTCACAATTGTAACTGTAATTTTGTCGAAAAAAATACTACATTTTACAAAAAAAACTGTCTTTTTAATAACAAAAGATTCATTATTAAACATACAAACTTAATGTACTTTCCACTCAAAA
Source organism: Callitettix versicolor (assembly GCA_022606455.1). NCBI lineage: Eukaryota > Metazoa > Arthropoda > Insecta > Hemiptera > Cercopidae > Callitettix > Callitettix versicolor. The sequence goes on from CM040191.1 coordinate 43,179,794, forward strand.
AATTTTAAGAAAAGTTTTTAATTAATTTACTAAGAAATAATGTTAGTAAATTTTTCCCTCGAAAACACCTTAAAAAGCACGGATACGTAGTTAGGAATGCTAGAATATTTGCGAAGAAAGAGTATTTTGAAATATTGTACATAATGTTTAAGTTATAACAAGAATCTGTACGAAACAGGTCATAAATTATTAAAAAATACTAATTAGAAATTATATATCATTTGGGGAAACCGTATTAAAATGTCTTAAAAATATTGGATATTTGTTAAAATATCCGAATAGTATGAAATAAATAACACAAAATTGTAATCAATTATTAATAAAATAATGTCACATTTTCATAATACTTATACATACGAGCATAATACTAATACAAAAGTTTTATAAAATTCAAGTGATAATTCTGAAACATAAACTGCCAAAGTAAGTTAAAAAATAATAAATGCATTTCTAAAAATTTCTGCAATATTTGCAGAGATAAAAACATTATTTTTGTAATTTATCAATATAAATTTATAATAAATTTTAATTGACGTACTGAAATTTAATTATTTGTGATCTGTATTATTTACGTTAAACTTGTTGAGCGATTATTAATCTAACCAACATACGGCTAATGTTTACTTTGAAGGAATACCAACAATAAATGTCTTGCTCATCTTTATGCGACAATAAATCTTTCTCTATCCAAGATTATGTTCTGTGCTGTATTATTGTCAACAATAGTATTTTATTGTTCGTTAGTACAAGATTTCGCCAGCAGAGTGTGTTCAGCGTTCTGCAACTTTAGAGATATAGAAATTATTTATTGTTAACAATGTGGAAATAATATCGCATTACATATTTTATTTCAGTAGGAAGATTGTAATGCTAGAAGTTGTCAAATGTACTTTAGAAGCTGTTATGATAACAGAGAAAATCGAAATCTTGGGAAATATTTTTTCCAACGACTTACAATGCTAAGACTCGTAAATTTTAAATATGATTCTTTTCTCAATTTAAATATGTTTTTTGCAAAAATAAATATTAAATAACAATATAATTTTCAAAATATTGTTCCAAATAGTCTTGTGATTGTACTAAAACTATTTTTAGGGGAAACTTTACAAGAGTAAACAATTCCCCTAATTACTTTTTGTAGATTATGATTTTGAATTACTATTTAAATTTATTAAAACCATTAATTTAAAAATTTCTTTAAAATATTATTAAAATTATATAATCTTTGATCTTAATTAATCTTAATATCATTTGTAGTAACTTGAAATTATTTTCGAACAATCGCTGATCGATTCTAGGATGTAATAATTGTTATTGAAAGTAGATTCGTTTGGCTAGAATGCATCTTTCGTTTGCGTAATTTGGAAACTTATTTAATTATTTTAAAGAATTTTATATTAAGGAGCGTGAATTTTGGTCAACTTTTACACTAATGTTAATTTTTTTAGCACTGTTTGTTCTGCCAATAATAAGGTTAATTTTATTATAAATAAACTTTTAATAATTACTCATAATTTAAGTTTATTACCATAATTTTGAATAAGGTATTCAAAGTATACATAGTAAATTATGTTATTCAAATATTTTTACATTTTTTTTACAGTTTGGAACGCATTTGTATCTTTTATGTTTTGAATAGATAATTGATTTTATTTACTGAAATAGCCTATAATTAATAATAAGTAATAAAAAGTCCTCTATGTATAGTTAAATATATAAACGTAAACAAGAGTTAGTAATACATTAACTAGAAAACATTATCTTCGCGGTTATTTATTAATCATGATATTATGTAACCAATTTATTCTAAGGTAAATAATAATGTATAATAAATTATTTTCAAGTGCCATGTATACAAATTATTTTCAATGTAATTTCTAATAAAAGTAATATTTGAATAATCTTTTATTTTAATATTTTAAAAGTAAATGAAATTACCGTATTTAAAAGTAAAATTATCAGAAGTTTAAAAGACGTATTTAAGAAGATGCGTAATGCAAATACCGTATAATTATTTATTTATGGGTTGGTTTCAGTAGTCACATTTTGAATTCGTTCGAAATAACTGCTTAACCTATTTTAAATTTCGAAATATTTTTTTTCCTTTCAAAGATTTTCCACTCTATTTTGTTGCTAAAATAAATTCTAAAATAATAATATAGATTTGAAAATATGTTCACAATAGTCTTATGATTACAATAGCACAAGTACATAAAGTAAACATTTTGTCCAATACACAATTGGACTTCTTATAGATTATGATTTTTCAAAAACGTTCTTAAGTATATTAAAATCATGAATTTAAAAATTAGTTATAAAGCATTTTATTATCTCTAAAATTTTGTACTCTCTGAATTTATTTAATCTTTAAAATATCACGTATAATTAATAATTAATATTCTATTATTACCTATTACAATTTCCTGGCTTTTTTTCACTGATATTCCGTTTTTTTTTATTTTGTCAGGTACCGCGCATTTGTAATTTTTACTAATCCTAAAAAAATCTTATTTTCTTCAAAATGTGCTGCAATCTGCTTATAATAGGGAATAAAGGATTTACTAATAATACACGCTTGTCTTTTGCAACAACATATGTTTTTACTAAGGCAAACAGTAAAACAAATATTTGCACAGATAGGTATATTTTTTTACATGATGCTAATTAGAAATATGATATTAAAAAAATGGTTTTAAAGAATTTTCTCGTAAATGTGCAGTTGAAGTGCTTATCATTGTAAGAGTCAAAATCTAATATCTTGAAAAGAGCGTTCAAAATGAGCACAAAATCTATTGATATTAAAGCTCTGATAGGTTCGTTGATCAGAAAAATTCATTCGACTGTTTAAAAATAATGAATGTTCCAAATTTTGAATTAACGTTTTTATCATAGAACTGTTTTAAAAATCAGATTTTACTGTCGTAATCAGTGTTATGTGTGGATATATTAGCACTTAAAATTAGTTGTTATGTTCAATTAAAAATAAGAAAATTACTTTAAATGCTTTTAGGATACGTTAAATTATTAAAAATAAAAGTGGCTAAATAATTAATATTTTATCAATGATGCAGGGATATGTTTCTTTTTGTAATGAAATTTTACATCTTACCATTTGTTGCCAGTTTATGGTATTTTCCGGTGGAATTATTACAATTAAATAATTAGATAATGCTTACGTTTTGTATTGGATTTGAAAACAGATGTACACATAAACATTTGTCAATAATTTTTACGCTCTGTAGCTTTCTATTTAGATTTTACAGATATACTGATACCATTTTTTTCGTTATTTCAAAATTATATACAAGTAAAATGTTCAAATACAATTTTATGAACACACGTGTTTTTGTCATTGTATAAAAGTTTTAAAAAAAGTTGTATCAAGGTTTTTAAAAGTTTAACCTTGTTGAAAAAGTCTGCTTAATTTAAAATCTGTTAAGTTATTATAATTATACAAATTGGTTTTGAGATTTTTCGATATAACTGCATGCCAAATTGCATAAGGTAGAAAAATTTATTGTCAAGTAAAAGTACCCTAAAACACACACACACACACACACACACACACACACACACACACACACACACACACACACACACACACACACACACACACACACACACACACACACACACACACACACACACACACACACACACACACACACACACACACACACACACACACACACACACACACACACACACACACACACACACACACACATATATACTTAAGTGACGTTTACGTCACATAACTTAACAATCGTTTTACAATAAAAGTAATTTAACAAGATATTTTACATTCTGTAACTTTCCATTTAGACTTTAAAGAGAATGGTCCTCTTTTTTTTTATTTAAGAATTACAGAGAATTTAAAAACGACAAACTTTTTGTGTCATTATGTAGGTTAGTTATTAGGAGCTTTATCATGCTGAAAGTTTTGCTCAATTTGAAATCTGCTAAAATTATTATTATAAAAATGGTTTTGTGATATTGCGATATATATTGGATTTAAAAACGAAAGTATCCAAAATAATTTAACAATTTTTTTTACAGTCGTGTAATATTAGCCTAGCTACTCTGAAGAACGTAAATATTTTTTGCTAAAATTTAGTCGCAAAAGCCATGCGAAATTATTTTGTTTTCAGATATATTAATAAGTGCTGTAATCCTTCAACCCTCTGTTTGCTGTGGGACTAAAAGGGGTTGCAGTGATTAAAAATTAAATTAAGCCTATCTGTAAATATTCTGTACCCAGAAAATAATTTTAAACGATGGATGAAGTGATTGCGTTCATGGCTCATTTGGTAGGATGGTGGACAGTTCGTTACAGATCTAATCTTTCTAAGGTTCGAGTCTAGTTACTAATCTTGACTTTTTACTCGCGTTACATCGTTTTAATTAGTCCGGTTGGTAGAAATAAAGATTAAAATGTTAAAAAAGTTTAGAAAAAAGAAGTTTAGTTAAAAAATTTAAATTAAAAACATGCATGAAAATATTATCAATGAAGAAATAACAATCAGTTAGGTTGAAAAAATATTTTAAAAGTTAAGACAAGAAAACAAGAAAAAAATGGCAACAAGAAAACAAGAAAAACATAGACGGTAGAAATGCCTAGCTATTGGTACATACAGTTGATGAAATTTCAGGATATTTTCACAGATGTTGGAGGAGGAAGGTTGTAGGTTGGTAATAAGTATATTGTTAGGTTTTTTTCAATAAAGTAACTTAAAAAGCACGTCAAAAAAGATATACCAGAGTGTAACGTTAGGATTGGAAATGAGATGTGCCCACAATAATAACATAACAACATTAAAACATAAATTTACACTTTGCTAGAAGAAGAAACATCTCCATCAGCAAGTATCGCTTGCGACATATTCGCAATTTACTTTCCTAACAGTCTCGGTGTAATGTATGCATTACCCAGACACATGTAACACAATATCTTAGAATATGGAGCGAGGCTAAACACTTCACCAGACACTGTGCACTCTTAAAGTCCCTCAATAATCACAGTATCTATTCATGCTTACAATGAAACATGTCTGTCTATTAATATTATTGTTACAAATATTTGCTACAATCGCATACTAATTTATGAAACAAATAAATACTGCTTTAATTCTGTAGTAGACGTAACTTTAAAGTTAGAGTAAAAAACAAGCCGGTTTACAAAGTCACCGGCCTGGTAATGATAAATTAGTAAATAACATTATGTTTACTGCCGAGCACCATTGCAAAGATATTACTGTTTTTACACATAGTGTTTTTTATCTTTAAGAGATAACAACGTGACTGTAGACTTTAAAACAGCTAACATAGTTACACCGTCAATACAAACAGTAAAAGAGTTTTACACATGCAAAAGAAAAAGAGGTGGTATAATAATATAAATGGTGGTTGCATCATTCACACTATTCATGTACTATTTCATAAAAATAATTTTTTGTAGTTCTGGACATTTTTTTGAAATCAAAGTAATAATAATATTATTACTTAATCATAATATTAAATAATAATATTATGATGTATTTAGAGAAACAGAACTACAAAAAATAACTAAAAATACTCGATAATTCTATTAACAAATAAGGATAACGAACGATAAAAGAGAAACTTGAAAAATCCTTGAATAGAATAATAAAAGTAATTGCTACTTTATAAATGGTTACATTAGAGAGAAAAATAATATTTTGTGCCATTTGTGAGTTTAACATTATTCGACAGAAAATGTCAAAAAGGTACAATCTAACAGCAAAACATTACAAAAATGTAAACAAGATAAAAATTAGAGCACATCCCGTTTCACATAATATAACAGAACATTTTTTTTTAATGTATGATCATTGAAAATTTGTAAAGACAAACTACTACTTTTAAAATAATAAACTGCAACATTAAAATTAACATTTCTGTTTACGAAATATCAACTTTGCTTTTAATATTTAATGATCTTGCCTACTTAACATTATAAACAAAATACTAACTTGACCATTAAAATGTAAACAAATTAATAAAAAGAAATATTTAAATTCTTCGTAGTGTGATTATAATTCTTAATTTTAGTTATTTTATTATTTTAAAAAAAGTTTTATCAATTAAATATAAATAAATTAAATGTGTTATTGATAATTCAACTAGAAATTACAACAGTGTTTACATAAATAACATGTTATACAAACATAACCTATGCAATTTATTTAACGTTGATCCTTTTGTTCAATTTCCGCAGTTTATTCTGTTGAGTAAATTCTTACAGACCCCTCTCAATTATTTACATCGCGTTTTGGCGAAATTGTTCAAATTAGGGTTGTTTGCACAAATACGTTGCATTTTAACTTTATTTGGGCTATGATAACATTTGTTTTTTATAACACAATTGAGGTCAGTAACTTACACCCAACTAGGGCTCTATTAAATCAAAATTGTACCATTATTTGAGTTGTGGTACAATACTATTAAAACACATCTGTAAAACAGTTGTTTATATTCGTAATTGTTTAATGTTAGAGACACTTACTTTACATTAGTAAGAAACAATGGAAGAACTGTTTTATAATAGATTAACTGTCCTTTATTTTATTTTTGTTTAATTCAAATTAATTAAAGTCGATTTTTTAAAGAGACAAATTAAAATAAAAAACTACGTATTGCCATTAATAAACTCACAACGTTATTTCACTTTTTCCTTGTTTTCTCAAAGGTTAACCATAATGTTATCAGATGGTATATTACTGAAAGCAACATTAAAGCTCAAATTGGTTTTCTAACAATTTTTTATTACACATTAATATTTTTTATAAATTCCCTAATATATTTATGTATAAACGATCTGACAGAATGTTTTTATCACAAAGTGGTTTCCTTTATCAAATTGAGCGAATCTGTTCTAAGCAAACGCTGTACAGTAACTTACAACAATTCTTATTTTTATATATAATTTTTCTCTACCATGTCAAAAACACTACTCATTGGTACAGTGTTCTTGTGAATCATAACGTAGTTTATTATCCAGGTTAAAACGGTTTTATCTTCTCAATAATTTGAAGGACTCACCGTGAATTTCAGTTGTTAAAAAAGACCCTGTTAGTGAAATTGAAACTGCAGGATCCGTTAGCGGCAGCCATAGACCGAGAACACCTGCGACTTGTCAAATCATTGTTGTCTTAAATCAAAAATGTCATCAAAATTTATAGCTTAAAATATGCTCTAATGTACATTAATGTAAAACGTTAGCATTATTTGAAGCTTTAGTTTATTCAGTTCCATAATTCGTTCAAAATTTTAATTAATTTTTAATAGACTTCCTACTAGGCAGGTTCACAAAAATTACATTTTGCTTGACCTCTTTTGTATTTCTTTCCCTTTCTTGCCCAGACATTTTTGATCGAATAATATCAAAGTTGTATAGGATAAATTATATTATGACTTAAAAATTCTATAATAAGCTAAAAATAATTAATAATAAAACCTTCTTTCCTTATTCAAAAATTTTTTTTTTTTTCAAGACAGACTAACCTGAACTCTAAATAGTTCTATACATAGTTCTAGTAATATCACTGTTTCTTTATTCGTTAAAAGAATGAATAATAGGAATAATACTTATATGTCATAAGAAACGAAAATAAGTTTTGTTTATAGACCCTATTTATTCTCTTTATTTGTTTGACCCAACTTTGGGGTACACTAAATCAATCACTTCTTAATGTTCTGTGCCTTCCTCGTAGCCCAGTATTGCTTCATACGTTGTGATCTTGCTTTTCTTTCTTCGTCAGAGATTTGGATCGTTCGCTTGGATTTGACTTTGCCGTGGAACCGTTGCTTCTTGTCCTTGGTTATTGTTTTGGCTGTTCTGTCCATGAGCATAGTGTCAGTGATCTGCAGTTCTGTTATGTCTTTCTCCGTTTCTCTAAACCAAAGTGGTTTGGCTCTTTTATTGTGAAAGTAGTCAAATATTTTTTTTTTAGTATATTTTTGTCCATTCGGAGGATGTGCCCATAAAAATCAATTCTCATTTTTCTTATTGTGTCTAATAGTGTTTCAGTTTTTTGGTAAAGAGTTTCATTACTGATGTGGAGTAATTGGTTGTTACGAAATTTGGGTCCTAACATTTTTCGTAATATCTTTCTTTCTTTGATCTCCAGCCTTTCAAGTGGGCCCTGGGTTGTGAGAGATAATGTTTCAGCTGCATATAAGGCTTCTGGTTTAATTACCGTATGATAATGCCTTATCTTTGTATTCCAGGAGAGGGATTTCTTGTTGTATGTGTCCTTGGTAAGTTGGAAGGCTAATTTAACTTTATTTCTCCTAGATTCCATAGCTTTTTTCTCTAGGGCGTTCCAGCTGATTCATTCCCCAAGATATTTGAATTCTTTCACTATCTCAATGTATTGTTCTCCCACTTGAAGCTTTTTTGGTGGTTTTTGTATGTTTGTCAATATGATCCTATTTATTATTAATTAGTGATTTATTTTTTAATAAATTCTTCTTTTCGGACGCATTATGTTGTTTATAAACTGTTTTCTTTTTAGAAACGTTATTTACTTTGTAAGTAGTGTTAAGTTTAATTTTCAACTTATTTGTACTAATCTGTTTAAGCGATAATAGCCTCAATGTGCTTTTTGCCTTTAAACAAATTAAAAAATAAAATAAAATTTTATTTGTGAAATGTATAAGTCTGATTAATTTTTTTACTGTATGTAAGGCTAAAAGACTGATAAGAAATTCTTGCTCTCCTCTCCGATTGTTGGTGGTTTTTTTTTTTATTTTAAGCGATCAAACATAAGATGCTCAACATTACAACCAACTCCCGATTATCGGTAAGGTAATTATTCGAGGTAACAAAATAAAAAAAATGTTGATGTTCATTGAAACAAAGAAATTGTATACTTTTTCTTGACAAAAAAGTCTCAAGCGCAATAAGTGTAATTTTTCTGTATACAATAGTACGCCATTAAACGTTGGTCACAGTAAACAAAACCTATGTTTTAATTCTAAAAACGATCTAGGTTTTAAATACGATAATTTTAAATAAAATTTTGTTAAACGATACACACGTATATTCTGTACAACTAAACGTGTTATAGTGTACAGGTTTATTTTTTACTGTTCACGATAAATAATCAGTATTAAATATCAGATACATTTCACTTATCGTATCGAAATTGGACAAGTTAATAAATAACAGTGTGTTTGGTTGTGTTGTTTCTTTGTTTGTTTCTTGGCTTGCTATGTAGAAAAATCATATGTCTCAATATTAGAAAACATTATTTTTTTCATTTTAAACAGTTTATTATTACTTATTCTTCTTTCAATGAATTTGTAAAATATTTTATAGCTTAAATACTGTACATGAAGTGCGTTGTAAAACAATGTGTTTTACTGGTCCTATATTTTTTCCTTTTATGTGCGTTATCCACGAATTTAGATTATCTGCAACAATCATGCCACCCTATCCACGGATAACAGTGAGTGACATTTAGTAATCCTCCATTTATAGCTTCAAACGTCCTTTATATTTTACAATATTAGTAATTCATCCCTACTGAGTGATATATCCTATAATAAGTATTTGTCATGTCAAAGCCCTTCAGTTTCAGGTACGAATGGTCAACCAGACATCCATTCGTACAGTTAAATGCCGAATATTTAATTGTGTTTAGCATAGATAATGAAGATGTTTCACAGTTGATGAATTCATTTGAATTTTTTGGTTGATTGTTAGGTTATGTGTGGTTGTAATATGATTCATATGTCGTTTAAAACATTTATATATATATATTATATATATATGTTGAACATATTTGTTACCTTAAAAATCAATTAGAATATTTCAATAAGGCCATAATTCAAAACCTTACTTTTAAAAATTTTAAATAATTGAATTATTGAATTAAATTATCCTTACTTTAAATATAATGTATAATAATGTTTAATAAACCCTTTTATATTATATATATTATATATATATATATATATTATAAAATTATATATATTTAATTAAATAATTAAAAATTGTTATTTATATGAATATTATTTATAAAATGAATATATATATATATATATATATATATATATATATATATATATATATTACATTACAATTTTTCAATCTGGTGTTGGACAAAGTTATCAGGGAATGGGAGAACGAATTAAAAATTGAAGGGCACTGGAAACCAGTTCGATTTGTAAGACCTAAGGACAACACAGAAATCGCGTGCCTAGCTTTTGCAGATGATTTAGCCATACTTACAGATAATGAAACAACAGAGATTAAACAGATAGAAGTTCTTAAGGAATGTAAAGAGAGGGTTGGTCTACAGATCTCGTTTCAAAAAACCGAATTCTTCTGTTCAAAATTAAATATTCAAGATCTAAACACAAAATATGGTAAGATAAACAGAGTCAAACACTTCAAATATCTGGGAGAAATTCTTGAACCCACAGGTGGCGAGAAGGCTGCGCAAAGGGTTCGGCTACTGGGAATGAAGAAGGCTCTTGGTATAACGCGTGATATCTACAATAAGAGATGTATGTCGACGCACACAAAAATCAGACACTACAACACAGTCATAAAACCGGAGGCATTATACGCAAGCGAGACGCTAGCACTCCACACAAAAGCTACAATGGAAGATATTTTGAAGGAAGAATGCATAATCTTGAGGAAGATCCTTGGCCCAAGATTAACAGAAGACCGATACAGGTTGCACTCCCGGAAGACCATAGAGAAAATATCGAACCTGGCAGTAGATATCAGAAGAAGGAAGCTTCAGTTCTATGATCACATCAGTAGACTCCCAACAATGAGACTTGTCAACAGAATCCTTAAGTATATACAAAGAATTAAATCAACAACGTCGTGGATCACACAAGTCAGAATAGATCTACATGATTCAGGAATAGACTCAACAGACATTGAAGACAGGAACGCTTACAGGAGAAAGCTGCTCGGGTGGAAAATCCCAGAGAATGAAATCCCAAAGAGAGCGGGAGTAAAATGGATGGAGGAGCGGGGAGGATCCGTGGGGATAGGATGAGGGAGGTGTGGAGGATTAGAAGGAACAAGGCATGAGTCGGAGTGCTTTGCTTGATCCGACAGGGTCTATACGCAAATAATAATAATAATAACATACACACACACACACACACACACACACATATATATATATATATATATATATATATATATATATATATATATAAATATATATATATATTTATATATATATATATATATATATATATATATATATATATATATATATATATATATATATATATATATGATAATTCTAATTTACAGATGATAAGGATCTAACTTTACATTTGAAATTTTGTCTAAGTTTATATTGTATTACTTTGTTTTATGTCTAATATGACTAATGTTATGTATATGGCAATACCTGGAACTCGATAATGTTCAGTTGTGCTCTTTAGATGTAGGCGTGAACAGAGTGGGTATTGTGTGTTTTGTGTGTGTATATAAATGTATGTATGTATGTATGTATGTATGCATGTATATGAGGGAATATGTTTATATGTATGTGTGTGTGTGTGTGTGTGTGTGTGTGTGTGTGTGTGTGTGTGTGTGTACATATGCACAGATGTATATATTTTACTGAGAATTTTATAATGAGTACGGTAAGTGGCAATTCATTTGGGATCAGTGTTTTTTAATATGTATGTAATATGCGCATTTCTGTATGAAGCTGATATATTTATTCACATTTGTTCAATTTATGCCTCCAATCAGGCTTTGCCTTGGAGGTCTAAACTCTATTTTTCAATACGATAGTTTAAACTTTATTCTTTCGATTTATTTAGTTTTGATGCCGCACACTAAGAGTTACGCTGTATGAATCTAATATTTATGCCTATGCATTTAATTATTTTTATTATTACTTTTGCTCTATTCATCACATTCTTGTAAAATGTTTATGTACATATTATACGAGAAAATTAAAATCAAAAAATTTTTAAAATAATATTCTATTTTCTCAAAATAAAGCAAATGTTCTAATATAAGATGCAAAACTGCATTATTTCAACAATTAAATATTTGAAAGACATTATTGAATACAGAGTTCAGGAAACTGTTATTAGAAAAATATTGGATAATAAAAATAAATGAGAATGGGATAGCCGATCCAATTGTGCACAATTTATTTTTATTTATAAAACTACCTAATTCTTTAAATGCAGTAACAGACGCTACAAATAAAAATTTCTTCTCCTAACTGGCCTTTTAGAATAAATAATTGTCGGAGTAATAAATTGATTCTTTTATATTAAAATAATAATCTGTTTGAAATATAATATAGGTTTTATTAGTTTATCTTCCTACTTTAAAGAACAATTATTTAACAAATGTTATAAATACTAAAAAGTTTTTTAACAGTTTTCTTTTTTTTAACATTTTTACACAACTGCAGTCCTTAAGCCACACCCTTTAGATTACCGTCTCCAACGAGAACAACTACTACCCTGCTCGTGCATACACGGCTCTGGCGCTAATCGATTTACGTCAGCACCAGGTGAACTGTGTGGCATTGCACTTTCTTTGTTACTATAAAGGGCTTTGCTATATAAACCTTTAAACTTTAAGTTGTGGTGGGTATAGGTAAGATATACTTACTGTGAACAACATTGCACCGTAGTTTCAAATTTGAAATTATTTACACACTTTGCTTTCAAAACTTTTCGATCTAGTAAAGAAATATGTATTATTAAATTTTATGTTATATGAAATGTGAAATTTAAAACAAATACAATATTTTCTATTTTAATAAAATTTATATTTAATAACACAATTTAATGACAATTTTTCATATTAAAAATATTAATTATTTACGTGAAAGCAGAATCATGGATTATACTACTGGACGTCTATAATCTAATTATTTTACAGAGTATTTTAAAAGACAATTCCACACTACTAACGATCCCAATAACATCTTTCCCATATTAGAAGCATATAACTCATCTTTAGTGTTGAGGAAACTAATGTCTTTAAAACTGAGAGTAGCACGGCATATACTACCACACTATATTTTACCAATTAATCTATGGTCAGTTTGTAGAATTGTGCATAACTGTACATGATAATGAGATCACTTTATAAGGTAATCAGTCGCAGTGACTTTACATACAACCAAAAGTAAGTCACAGATTTTGTGGGCATGTCATCTAACTATATCCCATTTTACGATTTATAGTCAGTTTAAATCAATCTGACTTTAAGTGAACTTAAGCTTATAAATAAAGTAAACTGGTTAACGTATTTTAGGAGATGCAGCGGAAACAAACCTGATAAGTTGACTAAGGAAATACTGTCTTTATGATTTAACTGTATGATTTACTGTATATTGGTCTGATATCTAAACAAGGTGATTCCGAAAAGATCTGAGAACATTCCCATAAAAATAAATTGCTTATAGTAACTGATAGTTTCCACAGTAATCTTCAATACAGTGCCACTGGGCATGAATACAGCGATCCCAGCATTGTCCACAATTCCACGCATATCTGGAAATATGCACGACCTGCGAGTCTGGTTTTATATCTTTGTGTTAAAACGACGATATTTCAATTACCACTTTATTTAGGGTCACGGAAAAACGTCGCACAGGGCGAGATCAGGAATTGAGTGGATGGAGTCAGTGCCGTGTTTTTGGAAGACAAAAAATTGTGAACGACTAGCGATGTGTGCGCAGGCGCGTTGTCGTGGTGGAGAACTTGTTCTCCAGCTCTTGTTCTCCAACTTCTCTGAAAGTTTGCTATCTCGTAGACGCTTCCAAAACTCACAATAAAACTTCCCGTTGACAGTTTGATCAGCGAGGAAAAATTGCTTGTGGATAATGCCTTCCTTGTTACAAAAATTTTTAAAAATAATAATCAACATGGAATTTATTGCAAAAGACTTAATTTTTGGCCGCAATGGAAGTGACGCCTTCCACTGTGACGACAGCCGCTTTATTTCAGGATCATAACCGTAAACCCATGTGTCATCACCAGTTGCGACATTGGAGATGATGTTGGGGTCATTTCTTGCTGCATTTTTTTTTTATTTTTAGTTTTTGTTTAACGTCCGACTATTGTGCACACTTGGGCTAATGCAGACGATGGGATGATTTATAGTGTATGAAAACGCCAAGCCCTCGCCGGGAATCGAACCCGGGTCCTCGGGGTGAAAGCACAGTACGCTATCCACTAGGCCACCGAGGCGGCCATTTCTTGCTGCAATTTTCAATTCAGAGCAGACGGTTAAAATATCCATCGAGATTTTAGCATTTCTACGGTAGAAAATTACAATGTTTGTTGGTAAGCGTGAAATTAGACTACACCAGCATATTAACGCAGAAGACATGAAGTTGCTTGACAAGAACGATTTAGTTGGAAGATTAAAAAGAACTAAGTCTTTTGAGCTGATTTAAGATTGCATCAGCTTAAGCCGATTTTTACACCTGGTGCAGTGTGTTGGCGAGTGGGAAAGATCTTCGGACAGAACTGAAACAAATTTGGACACATCAGTGGGTGAAAGTTAGTGCTAATTTAGTTTAAGCTGATTAAATGTAAATTAACTGTTGATCCTTCACAAGTTTTAATTGTTTAAATAGGCTAATAAAAAATTGTAATAAAACATTTAAAAGGAAAACACAAAGAATATACTACAAGTATAATGACATGAAATGTTAAAATCTTTCGCCGAAAAAAAAAAAAATCTGACATGTTATTTTTAAATTTCAAATAAAAATTTTAATTTTTTTTTCGGCGAAAAACCGTTAAGGTTATCTCTTCGGCAATGATAACCTTAACGGTTTTTCGCCGAAAAAAATGTTAAAATCTGACTGAAACACATTGACTTATAGCAAGAAACAAAATAAATTTATTTTCAATATTTATTTTTTTAATGTTTCACAAGAGTTGTATCTATAAATATGCGTTATTTTCGAAAATTATTGCAAAAAGATGTAAATTAATATTTTCATATAAAGTGTTTTCTATTTATTTAAATCTTTGTTCTAAATGTGCATTCGTAGGTGTGGTAGTTTCAATGGTCGTATATTGTTAGAGTCTTCTTTAAGTGCTTCATCTACATTGTAAAAATGAAAAATGTTTTAAATGTAACTAATTACATTTATGTTAATAATAATTATATCTAGTTTTGAAATGGATCATATTTTTAAAATGTTCTGTTACGAGTTAGCATGTTAAATGGAATAGATTACCGAAGCTAAATATACAATGTTTTATAATTTAAAAAGAAACATGAAACAAGCACAAAGAAACGTACGTTTCAAGTACATTTTGTGGTTGTTATTTCGGTTGTTGGGCATTCAAAATGGCGTTATCACGAAAGTAACGTTGAGGAGTAATTTAATGTCAGGTTTATAATTACACTGTGAGAGCTGAAATACTCATGTCGGCTTGAATAATTCATTAAAGGAAAAACACGACTGCAAGTGAAGTCTTTTGTTTATAGTTTACATTTTTTTGACTTATGCTACGTTAGACACTCCTTAGTACAATAGGTAAGCAACAAGTCGACGTTTAATCTCTTCTTAAATAATAATCACTGTGCGCAACTGTCTCGCTAAAGTGACAAAAACTAAAATAAAAGAACAACTACAACACTTTTGCGTATATAGATTATTTATATACAAAAACTCATATTCTACAACAAAAATTTGAAAATGTATTATAGAGGCATACTGAACTATCAAAGATTTGTTAAACATTTGATTAAACTATGACCATGTAACATGTCAAAGTTGTGTCAAAGAAAACGTATTGCATTCGTCGAAATGCTTTGATCAGCTGGATTGTTAACTAGATATATATTTGGGTTATGTTTACTCAAGTGAAGCAGCTGTAATAGAATGAATAATGTTGACTTGTTAGACTGGTGCATTAAACGCTCATCTTTCTATGGTGCTACTAAATATAAAAATAGTGGAAAACAAAAAAAGGAGTTTGGGTCCGACCAAGCATGTAAAAAAATACTAGATGTATAAATACCAGTATTATTAAAAAATTGCGTTTTGAAGATCGTGATTCAAATAGACGATTTTTAAGAATGCGTACATTTTAATGCACGAATGTGAATATCCTAAAAACACGCTTTTTTACATGTAATGTTTTTACTGTTTCAAAAATATAACAATTCCGCCAGCCTTTTAAATTGTACGCAAAGAGAGCAACAGAAGGAACAATGTGACACAAAGAGGAAGTGACGAAATTTTGAGGTTATACATACGTATTTTGAAAGTTTTTGTCAAAGATGGCAACATATCAAAGTTTTATAATTAGTTCATTATAGAACCGTCAAATGTATTTCTTCAAAGATCTTTGATAGAAGAAAGTTGACGTTTCAGTGATATGCTCCTAAGAGCTAGAAATATAGCGAATATTCAAAATTGTAAAAAAATTTAAAAATTTGTTTTAAAAATGTGTTTTTTACTATTATAATGGCAACTAAAAAGTACATACAATATATATATATATATATATATATAATTTGTAACATTGCAAGGCATAAATATTAAAAATATTGAAAATCAAATAATGACTCTTGACCACCATCAGATATTTATATTTTAAACGAGCGCTAATCACATGTATTGAGATAGTGATCGATGCTACTATTTCATAATGTACAACAAAGGCTGTTTTATTAAGTAATTTCATTAAATTTTTCAACAAATTACGGTTAGTAACTAGTTAATTAAAACTTCAATTACACACCTGATTAAAGACTAATGTAAACACATTTTCTGTTCTATTATATAAGTTTATTTTTAATTAAACTTTATATCGTAAACAGTAATTTTAAACTTTGCTAATTAAGTCTATTAATTTGTTTTTTTAATCTTAAGAATTTCATCTTCATACACATAATATAGAAAACGATCTTGTATAAATTATTTGCAAGATGTATTGAACTGTTAACTATCTATAATGCGGTCTACAATGTTCTACGACGTCTTCCGATCTCCAACCTCCACCGATCGCGGTCCCACCACAGGTCTTCTGGTAGATCCCTTTTTTTATTTCCTTTTCGACTCCCTCTCTCCAGCTCAGTCTCGGCCTTCCTCGTTTTCTTCTTGCAGGTGTTCGCCATTGCATGATTTTTTTGGGAATTCGCTCATCCGGCATTCTTTGTACATGCCCGTACCAAACCAGTTGTTTTGTTCTTATGTCCTCTACAATTGTATGCCTTACGTCCATTATCCTCCGTATACTTTCATTTCTCACTCTCTCTTTTCTTGATCTTCCTGCCGCTCTTCTCCAAAAGTCCATCTCAGTAAGCCAACAGCTTCCTTCTGTTCTCCTCTTAATTGACCATACCTCACTACCATATGTTATAATGCTTTTTACAATTGTGTTATAAATTCTTTTTTTATTCTCTTTTGAAATGTTTTGATCCCACAACATTTCAGCATAGATACAGCTCTCCTTCCAAATACTATTCGTTCTTTAATTCCTTCATCTAATGTACCATCTTGTGACATTTTAAGTCCTAAGTACGTATAATTTTGAGAATGCTGTATCCTCCGTCCATCTTCTAAAATGGACGTTTTAGCATTGTAATGCTGACGTCCACCAATGCACATGCACTCCGTTTTCCCCAGATTCACTTCAAGTCCCCACTTACTGTATTCCTCTATTAATTTGCGAGCCATATATCCGAGGTCCTCATGATCTTGTACGGGGACAGTTAAAAAAACGTAATATTAAACTGATAAATATAATGTATATATATATATATAACAAATAAAGATGTTAATCTATGTAAAAAAAACCGACTACATTTCCACGAGGGCCAAAACCCTTGCATGTCAGCTCGATTTATCTCCTCAAAGCAGATAGCGTAACTGTTACGGCAAAAAACCTTACAGGCTAACTTACTATGAATAAAACTAAATTCTCTGGCCGATGAGGCGCGCCTTTAGAAGTGTTCTTGAAAAGAATCGTCATTCAAAGTGTTTAGGAAATGTTATTTGTCACAGTTACTTATAAACATCAATTTTATACATGATATTTTTACATAGACAAAATCTAATAATAATGTATTTTTAAATAATATTTTTAGAATGAAGTCTAAACTGTTTTAAACAAATAAATATATTCTATTGTAATAGTGGCAGTCTATTTTTCGTTGATGTTATAAAGTTATTTCCATTGGTTAAATTACACAATTAAGATTATATTCTACACTTTCATACATCTAAATTTACCAGTATGCCTACATAAATATTTGTATAAAACAGCATTTTAAAATTTTAAACACTTTTAAAATAAACTCTGCCCGTTGTTAGAAATTTTTATTATTTTTAATGAACTTTTAAAATTAAAAAATGCTATTTCATGCAAAGTGATTTCATACTTTCAAAAATGTGTACGATAAGGAAAATGTCATTTTGTTAAGATATGTAACGGAGCATGACCAGACAACTACGAACATCTATTTTGTTCCAAGTATGAATCAAATTTGACAACACATTGCAAACGTTAAAATGTTTACCACACAGATACACTTTTTCTCTCTTAAACATAATATTTGTTAAAATTTTTTACACACACACGTGACAATGTTTAACGAATCTTTAAAAATTGATCTAGGCATGAGGATCGGTGCTCATTTCAAAGTTTTAAATCATGATCATATCATGATACGCCTTAGTAACGCATTTTCTAATTCAAGTTTTGTAATAATAGAAAGTTTAAAATGATCGTTAGTACTGATTATTTGACGTTAATAGTATTGTATTTTGTGTTATCGGTTTACGCAAAAATTAATTGACGTGTAAAAGAGCTTTTAAAACGTTTTAAAAAGCTTAGTACTAGTAAACAAATCGACAAGTAGATATCGAATCCACTACTACAAAGGGTAAAACAATAATTGTAAGTTAGTGAACAGTACCTAGTTACTGCCGACAATATTCAGTAAACCCACTTCTCATAAACAGCCAGTGTTGGGAGACTCGTGCGCTGCGCAGGTCTGAAATTTCCAGCCGATAGTCAGTGTGGTGTGACGTTTGAAGGAATACGCCACGGGTTACTTACTGTTCTGTGCTGTGACATTCAATATCGTTCAATTTAACAAAAGAATTGTGATATAAACGTTTAATAACAGAGGACATGTTTGTATAGTGCTTGTGTTAGAGGAAGAAAATACTTTAAGTTTACAAAGTTGATCCATTAAAAGTTTCTAAATGAAATGTTTTTTTAAATAACATTTTTTTGTGTTCCTTAAATATTTTTTATTATAAAAATATTCCATTAAAACATTGATCTCCGTTTTTTGGTAAGAAAATATATAGTTCAAATTATTTTCTCAGATAGTGGTAGAATCCTTAATTAAAAACTATTCCATAAATACATTTTTAAATGAATTATTTTCGTTTAATATTTAAAAAAATGAAAAATATCAACTTTGTTTAATGAAAACATTATGGCATACATTGTTTCATCAATAATAATAGAAGTACATTATATATTGCATTTATTGTAACAATTAATATTGTAGCAATATTCCACTGTTTAACCTTGCAGATTAACTGAAATTTATTTGATAATTTAAAAATTATTGTTGTTAAAATATAAAATCTACATATAAATTATATTATTGCAACATAATCCTTATTAAGTAAAGTTTCATAAATTTTATATTTTAAACTTAATTTTGTATTTTCTCTTTGAAATACCTTTATGGCCTATAGCTGCAATAATTTTTAACGATATTAATATTTTTTTAGTAGTATAATGATTCGTATAGTGAAAGTTCTATTTCATTGCAAATAATCTAATTTGATATGTTAAACCTAACTAAATGGACAAGTGTAATGTAATATAATACAATTATAATACATTATAATGTTATATAATGTAAAACAAAAACACATTTTTTTTTATGGTTATACAAACTTTAGAGATAATTTAGAAAAAAGACGAATGGAAATTCAATGAAATCGATACATACTATAATTACATAAAACTAAATTTAGTTTGCCATTAGTGTTATATTTATGTTATATGTGTAAACATGTTATATTTATGTGTAAACATATTCAAGGTTTTTCGCAAATACTAAGTTATAATAATTAGAATATAATGGATAGTGTTGTGAGACAAACGTTAGTAGTAAAACATTTAAATATATTTAATTTATTTTTGGAATTGTAATTCTAATACACATAGGAACTACTCCAAAAGATAATAATTACTCATTTCTTTAAAAGAAATACTTAAGTTTGAATGTTTGTAATTTGAAATATCTAACTTGCTAATTAATAATAAAATATTTATTTTTTTTAATAAAAATATAATTTTAATTACTCTGAAAGAGGAATTACTATAAACATTTAATAATAAAAGCATTTAGGATTATAGAAGTTTCTAAATCAAATATAATTTATTTTGAAGAATATACAACACAATATCGTGCTAACTAAAACTTCTACATACAATTTATGTGCGAATACGAGCCTTGTCGATTCCAGTTTTATTTAAGTTTTTATTTCAACAGTTTTTATTTAAATTGGTTTCCAATACCCCGAGAGACAATGTTTGGAAACCAGTTTAGAACTTGAAATCCTGCGGGAGCTGTCAATCCGTCCCGACAAAAGAGTTTATTGTGAAACAAGTTGAGCCAAACCAACTGTTCTTTGTTCTATCTGTTTGTCTATGTTTTGCTCAAAAAGTATGTATGGTGTTGTCAAAGTATGACAATTTTATAAAACTACCTCAACATTCTACGGACAGATATTTTATTTAATAGTTATTGTTGGAATAAAATGAGTGAAATGTAGCAGACAGCATGCAGCACGTTAACGTCGACGTATTCAACCAAAAACATGTTACATAAAGTTAAAACACGTTAACAATAATATTATATTGTGATATACAGACATTTGTGCTATCAATTTATATTATTTACAATTACTAAAATTCTAATTGGTTTTGTATGTGTGTGTGTGTGTGTGTGTGTGTGTGTGTGTGTGTGTGTGTGTGTGTGTGTGTGTGTGTGTGTGTGTGTGTGTGTGTGTGTGTGTGTGTGTGTGTGTGTGTGTGTGTGTGTGTGTGTGTGTGTGTGTGTGTTTGTGTTTGAGTGTGTGTTTGTTTTCGCTATATGTGTATATTTGTATATATATATATATATATATATATATATATATATATGGAATGCGAGATATATATATAGAGAGAGAGAGAGAGAGAGAGAGAGAGAGAGAGAGAGAATAGGGGGAGAGAAAGAGAAAAAGGGAAATTTAGGAAAGAGGGGAAATGAATATAATCTTTATCTCAAGTTTAAAGGAATAAGATAATTTAATATTAAAAAGTTACTTTATAAATATAATTAATTTTTGAATTCAATACTTCATTAATGTGTTTATCACATTAATAAAATTGAAAAATTAGGAACGATATTCGTATTAAACCATTACACAATCTTTCTCAAACCTAATTACTTTTGTCAAAACAATGTAGTTAAGAAACTAAAATAAAACAAAATAGGACTAATTTGACGAAATCGATTATTAACATTTTATAATATTTTGATCATATAAATGGAAACATAATTTATTCCAGTGAAATACAATTAAAACAACCGGATTTTTTTTGTGAGTAAATAGAAAAAACTATTTTTTTTCAATTTGGTCTTGAGGTTTTACAAACAGCTTTAAAATTTGCAGATATTAATTAGCATTTGCATCTTTCAAATATCACCGAAATACACAAACCAAACTGTCTATTAAATTTCTTAATATATGTTTAAAACTTAAATTGTTAATTTATGCAAAGTTTTTTTGATGATTAAATTACATTAAATGTGATGCAAAATGTTTGTACAAAATATAATAATTGTTTTTTAATTTTAAATTGAAATTTTATTAAATTTGTAACTGCTGAACGAATTTCGTTATACATATATACGTGTGCTTATATTTTGTAATTTAAGTAAACTTTACTGACCCTCAAACAGTGGTCTAGAGATCAGGATCGACGCTCTTATTAAGGTACTGGATCTGGATCTTATTATGCTGGAACTCCAATAGCTCATTTCCTAATGGAAATTTACGAGTAAACGATTTGAAAGGATAATATAATTTAAAAATGTATATTTTCATTTAATTACATTCTTTGAAATATTAGCGATATAGTGGTTTTCCAATCAAATAGGAAGCTTTCATTAAAGCGGAAAATTTATCACTAACATTAATAAATGAAAAGTGTGAAATGAATCAGGCGTAATAGTTTAAAGAGCTTTGTATATTGTCAATGGTGTAAAGTGTTAACACTGTAAATTACTTTATTAAAATCTCTTTGAATCGAAAATATTCGTAAAGCTTAAAGTGTAATTAATAACAGATTATTGTATAAACTTAGTTGAGCTTAACCAGCGCAAAGAGACTAATTTTGCAATTAAGTAAAGAAAATACATCGACCTTCTAGATAGCATCTCAGCATCAACGAAAGCTTTTTAAAGGCCAATTACTTTTATAAGCTAAAACTCAAGCCAAATTACAGCAATCTTTGAGAAAACTCACAAGCTTTTTAATATAAACTTTAGTTACTTCTTATTAACTTATACAATTTTATTATTTTATATAACGATTTTAATTTTTTTAAACTAAATTCATTTCTTTTTAGTTAAAATATATATATTTATTAATTTGAATTTCAGTAGTGGCTTCATTGTAATAACAATAAAATATCATTGTAATAACAATAATATAATAATTAAGAAAGCTTACAAAGAATACTATTTTAAGTGTTCTTACTGTGCTTGGAAAAACATTATTTAAAAATGCCCTGCTTATTCTTAAAATGTAAAACAATTTCTATATAAATAAATGTTCAAACAAATAATCATTCCAGTCAGAATAAATCTAATTATAACTTTTTCTAAGACCTTTACTTAGGATCTACGTTTATAAAACTACTTTTAATTTACAAATTACACTAGTATTTTAAAAAATAAATATTGACTATATATTAAAAATGAATACTTACTTGTTTCTAATATTTTTTAAAATCGGAGAAAATTAAATCTGTTGTACTTATGACTTATAACTTCAGTCAGTTTAATGAATTTGAATTAAAAGCACTTTGTATTCATAAATAAATCTTAATTTTCATGTAAAGTTTTTGTGTTGAATAATGAAGGGATACGTTATAGTTTTCACCTGCATTATTCCTATGTTAGTTTAATTTTAAAACATTACTTGTTATTAAGAAATTTGCATAAGTGAAAATATGATTTAATATAAAAATTAAAATTTTAATCTAGAAAACCTTTTACATTTTTATTTAAAATAACATTTAAAATAAATAATACACACGTATGCAAAAGTACGATTAGAACATGTGTGAAAAGAGCTACATTTCTCATTATATCGCAAGAATTTAAATCATCAAAATCATTTTGATATGTTTTGTTACAATTTTATGTGATAAAAAAATGACACTTAAAGGATAACAATTTCACTGTTATAATTTATTATTTTAAACGATTTACTTCCAAACCAAAAAAATTGTAATTTTAAATTATTGTTTAGAGTTTAATAATTGTGTGAATAATTTTTTTATTTAAAACATTTATAGGTTATAGAGTAAATAAAAAACAATCAAAAAAGAAACTTTTACCACAATCCGTTTTTTAGAAATTCCAATAGAGCTGCGGTTAATATTTTATTTTTGATGTATTACGAATAAATTTTTATAAATCTCTTGTTGAAAATATATTGTGCATTGTTTTTTACTTAAAAAATTTAACATAAATAATATGAAATAAATTGAGTGTTATTTAAATTAATGCGCACACTGACGAGATGAAAGTCAATTTCGAAAACACTATTTTAAAAATTTGATCTTATTACCACAGTGAGTATTAAGATATACATAATTAGAATTTTATAATTTGTAATTACATTGAATAGACCTAAATCAAACCTGACAACTGTAATGGTTGTTTTGTAATTTTAAAATTAAAAAAAAATATATTATTGTATTTTATGAAGACTTAAACGTTGATTGCAATAACGAAAATACAATTTTAAGAACGTGTATTGTAAAAAAAATTATATTATTTTCACCAGATATTCCTCTAATCACTTTTAAGTTATTATGAGAATTGAAATAATCCCTATTTTGAAACTGTTGGATACACATTACTGGGTAGTAAACGTATCTGAATTATAATTGTTTTATTTCTACGGTAGGTTTTAATCAAATTAACATTAATTAATATTTCAAACTTTCAAATTTTATTGGTAATTAAAATGTTATTTTCATGAAAATTTTAATATTTGTAAAGATTTTAAGATGAGGTAAAAAGACAAGAAATATTGAAAAAATACTATTTTTTAAGATCTAAAATTGCCGCCATTTTGAAATTGTTTGTATAGATTTTGCTAAATAATTTATGTGTAATTATTTTCAGAATTTCTTAAAAGTGAACTACATGTAAGAAAGGTCGCTTATGGTATTACAGGTTAAAAATGTACTATTTAATGGCTACTAATAATTCTCTTAAAATTTTATTCTTATTTTATTTGGTAGTCGTTAATTTTTATTTCTTTTGCAACAAAGTATTTCGCGTTGAGTGCTAAAATCCCACTACATATTCATTAGTGCTCACACGCTTCCTTTCGCTCTCTACAAATGGCCAATATATCTTCCTTCCGGTTGACAAAATCAATACACTCCATTTCAAATTAAAACCATTGTCTCCTGCCTCGCCAGGAATCCCATGCATTATTCTTTAGAAAGGAAAGCAGTGCTGAAATATATTGCTGTCAACAAGGTATAGCTTTCATTCATTATTATTAAAATATTCTCAAATGTTGACGTAGGCAATATAATATTTTTCGATAATGTGTTTTCACAGTGCTTCACATTTTACTTTTTGACAAGCAATGAATTAAATTGAAATTATGGTAACGAAAAAAGTCGATTTTGCTTCAATAGAAATATACCTTTAAAATCATCTAACTCAAAAATAAAATTTGAGTTTACTTTTTAGTAAAATGTTTTATGTATAGAGAAATTACTGGGAACAAACCAACCAATTTTGATGAAACAGCTTGTATTTGAATTTTTAAAATTAAAACACAATTCTTTTCAGTCAATATTTTGATCATAAAAATTAATAAAGGTCTAAAATAAAATTTGGACAATATTACTTGTAAAATTTTTGATTACATTTTAGAAAAGTATATTGTTTAAATAACGAAGAAAACTGTGTAGTTCGTTGTCATTTTAAATATCACAGTTTTGCAGCTTTTACAAAATACAATTAAGTCATTTTTTTCAAAATTGGTTCACCAAATGAAACTCGAAATTTCAAAATATGAAGATTCATATTTGTAATGTAGTGGTTTGCACTGTCACATTCGAAATAAATATACGTACGTTTATTGGTTATCTAGAAAAAAAACGAAAATAAACATTTTCTGACACTGGTGTTTATTTAATTTATTTCGGGTTAATTCTAAACAATAAAAATCTTGTATTTCAAATTTTATAGTTAGTGAACTTAAGATATATCTTTTTATTTGATTGTAAAATTTGATTAGCGATTTAGAAAAAATAAGAATTGTTTTTGTTTTTTACAGTTTTCAAAACTAAGTTTTAATGAAAATTTTATCAAATAATTTTTGCTTAGATGCTTCACTGTGATTTATAAAATTCTATTCTATGTATTAGCATCCTGTAAAAAGTGAAATATTTATGCTCCTTTTATTAATTATAGTGTAACAAATTATACGTATTATAATTTTAAAGTATAAATAAATATATTTGTGTAAAAATAATTACTTGTGTATATATTGTTGTAGTTGTATTAGTGAAATTATTTTTTAAAATTAATTTTAAGGAAAGTATTAAAATATTTGAATCGTAATACGTTATACGAAATAATTAAATGTTTTCTTGAAAGAGAAACATTTAACAAAACAAAATTTGAAAGACGAATTAAACAAGAAATCAAATATAAAGGAGCACTTGAAAGTTTGACATTGAGTGACGTCAGTTGGGAGTGACACAATGCACTTGAGGAAGAATTAAATCGAAAAGATTTGCAAAGTTGACTGCTTTTTGGGTTGAGAGAGCAAAACTAAACAGATTAAAAACGAGCAAAATTTTTTTGAAGAAACATTATTAATTTCATCAAATATTTTTCTGTTAAAAAAATTAATCTTTAGGCTAACAAAAAGAATGATTTAATGAACTAATTTAGATGTTATTTCCAAATATTGCTTTGGTTTAAAAGGAAATATTAATTTTTATTTTTACGAAGTTGAAGTTAGTTTTAATTAACAAAGGTATATTTACACTTACCAGTGGCAAGAAATTTAAGATCTATAAAATGTGTATCTATTTCAACACTGATAAATTGTATAGTTGCTTGTGTGTTAAATGTTTGTTTATATTCATCAATACGCAATTACCTTAAATTTCAGATTTAGTTCCGTATTTTTGATGTGAAAATTGTCAAAGAAATATATTTTTCGTCACTGTCGTAATTTAAATTTTAACAAGTACAATATTCTGTAGACTTATGTGTAAATATAGTTAGTTATTGTAAAACAGAATATCCTTTTAGTAGTTAGTCCACACACACACACACACACGCGCGCCCGCGCTCGCGCAAACACACACACAGACACATAAACACACACACAAACAGACACATACACATACACACAAACACACACATACACATACACACACAAACACACACACACACTCACATACACACACAAACACACGGACACACTAATAAAAAAAAAAACACACACACATAATCACACACACAAACACAAACACATACAATCACAAACACAAACACACACACACACACACACACACACACACACACACAAAGACACACACACGCACGCACGAAAACACACACAAAAACACAAAAAACATACACATTCATGCAAACACACTTGCACACAAACGCAAACACACACACACACACACACACAAACACACACACACACCCATACACACACACAACAAACACACAAACAAATGCCACACACACACACACACACACACACACACACACACACACACACACACACACACACACACACACACACACACACACACACAGTTACTAAAAGCCAGGATGTTCTGTACCTTTGGATGTAAGCACTACCCCCGCTACCCCACCATACACAGCCTAATATCACTGGGATTAGCTCCGCAATGTAATAAATCCTAACTCTTTCCTCTGGTTTAAAGTCAGAAATTAAAATATTACCATTTTAACAATATTTTTTAATTGAACAAAAATGAAATTTCCTGTCATTGTCTCACACAGTTTTTTCTTAAAGGTGGATTACAATCAAGAAATGTTTTTAAGATAGTTAGTACAGTAAGATCTCACAGTCCCTTGATGTGTCTGAGAAGTTTTAGCTTGCACGTCGGCGTTACCATATGGGATTTTCAACAAGAGACTTTAACCTGCCGTAGATTGGGTTAGGTAATCTGAATCACACTTTTTATCAACTGTTTTGAAGTAAATGAGTATTCCATTAATAAGTTAATTTCGGTAATCAAATATTAAGAAATACCTTTAATAAATAAGTTTCCCAAAGAGTTTTTTTATAAAATACAAGTATTATTGAGTCATTCTTAATGAAACGGTTTTTGCTTAACAATTCTAACGTAAACAAATGTTGCAAATGTCTTCCTGCATATACGATTGTATTGTCGTCTTGCACGTGCATTAATTAATACATGTATTATTTATTACATATAATAATTCATACAAGCATGTGTTAATTAATTGACCATGTATTAGATCTACGACAACGCTCGTAAACAGTATTAATTCCTTAACTACCGCTCCACGACAACGCTCTGACTCGCCCGTAAAGAGTACTAATTCATGGACTGTCGCTGCACAACGACGCTTGTAAACAGTATTAATTCCTTAACTACCGCTCCACGACAACGCTCTGACATGCTTGTAAACAGTATTAATTCCTTAACTACCGCCCCACGACAACGCTCTGACTCGCCCGTAAAGAGTACTAATTCATGGACTGTCGCTGCACAACGACGGTTGTAAACAGTATTAATTCCTTGACTATCGCTGCACGACAACGCACTGACATGCTTGTAAACAGTATTAATTCCTTAACTACCGCCCCACGACAACGCTCTGACTCGCCCGTAAAGAGTACTAATTCATGGACTGTCGCTGCACAACGACGGTAGTAAACAGTATTAATTCCTTGAATATCGCTGCACGACAACGCACTGACATGCTTGTAAACAGTATTAATTCCTTAACTACCGCCCCACGACAACGCTCTGACTCGCCCGTAAAGAGTACTAATTCATGGACTGTCGCTGCACAACGACGGTTGTAAACAGTATTAATTCCTTGACTATCGCTGCACGACAACGCACTGACATGCTTGTAAACAGTATTAATTCCTTAACTACCGCCCCACGACAACGCTCTGACTCGCCCGTAAAGAGTACTAATTCATGGACTGTCGCTGCACAACGACGGTTGTAAACAGTATTAATTCCTTGAATATCGCTCCACAACAACGCACTGACATGCTTGTAAACAGTATTAATTCCTTAACTACCGCCCCACGACAACGCTCTGACTCGCCCGTAAAGAGTACTAATTCATGGACTGTCGCTGCACAACGACGCTTGTAAACAGTATTAATTCCTTGAATATCGCTGCACGACAACGCACTGACATGCTTGTAAACAGTATTAATTCCTTAACTACCGCCCCACGACAACGCTCTGACTCGCCCGTAAAGAGTACTAATTCATGGACTGTCGCTGCACAACGACGCTTGTAAACAGTATTAATTCCTTAACTACCGCCCACGACAACGCTCTATCGCCCTGCACTACAACGCGCTGACACGCTTGTAAACAGTATTAATTCCTTAACTACCGCCCCACGACAACGCTCTGACTCGCCCGTAAAGAGTACTAATTCATGGACTGTCGCTGCACAACGACGCGGTTGTAAACAGTATTAATTCCTTGAATATCGCTCCACGACAACAACAACGCACTGTAACATACTAATTGTAAACAGTATTAATTCCTTAACTACCGCCCCACGACAACGCTCTGACTCGCCCGTAAAGAGTACTAATTCATGGACTGTCGCTGCACAACGACGCTTGTAAACAGTATTAATTCCTTGAATATCGCTGCACGACAACGCACTGACATGCTTGTAAACAGTATTAATTCCTTAACTACCGCCCCACGACAACGCTCTGACTCGCCCGTAAAGAGTACTAATTCATGGACTGTCGCTGCACAACGACGCTTGTAAACAGTATTAATTCCTTGACTATCGCTCCACAACAACGCACTGACGTGCTTGTATACAGTATTGATTCCTTCACTACCGCTCCACGACAACGCTCTGACTCGCTCATAAACAGTGTTAATTCCTTGACTATTGCTGCACGACAACGCTCGTAAACAGTATTAATTCCTTGACTATCGCTGCAAGACAACTCTCGTAAACCGTATTAATTCCTTGACTATCGCTCCAAAACAACGTACTGATGCACATGTACGCATGTAAACAGTATTAATGCCTTGACTATCGCTGCACGACAACGCTCGTAAACAGTATTAATTCCTTGACTATTGCTGCACGACAACGCTCGTAAACAGTAATAATTCCTTGACTATTACTCCACAACAACGCTCTGACGCGCTTGTAAACAGTATTAATTCCTTGACTATCGCTGCACGACAACGCTCGTAAACAGTATTAATTCCTTGACTATTGCTGCACGACAACGCTCGTAAACAGTAATAATTCCTTGACTATCACTCCACAACAACGCTCTGACGCGCTTGTAAACAGTATTAATTCCTTGACTATCGCTCTACCGCAACGCTCTGACACGCTCGTAAACTGTATTAATTCCTTGACTATCGCTACACGACAACGCTTGTAAACAGTATTAATTCCTTGACTATCACTCTACCGCAACTCTCTGATACGTTCGTAAACTGTATTAATTCCTTGACTATCGCAGCACGACAACGCTCGTAAACCGTATTAATTCCTTGACTATTGCTGCACGACAACGCTCGTAAACAGTAATAATTCCTTGACTATCGCTCCACAGCAAAGCACTGACGCGCTTGTAAACAGTATTAATGCCTTGACTATCTCTGCACGACAACGCTCGTAAATAGTATTAATTCCTTGACTATTGCTGCACGACAACGCTCGTAAACAGTATTAATTCCTTGACTATCGCTCCACTACAACGCTCTGACACGCTCGTAAACATTTTCGGCAACATAATCGGTAACCGTAATAAAAATATGTATTGATCTGAACAGTACTTTCTGTTGTGGTTTTTACTTTCTCTCGAAACGCAATACAGAGACAGAACATTATTGGAAAACCCGATGTAAAGTCAGACAAAAATCGATTAAAGCTTTTAGTAGATAATTGGTTTCGTGGTTAGTCTAATGATTTCTGTCGACCTCGTTCTCAACATCTGTAGGCCCTATGTCTCGTCTTCATACCGCTTAGGTTTACTGTTTCTGCTCCTAACTTATAATAATTTTTTACTGTGTGTGTGTGTGTGTGTGTGTGTGTGTGTGTGTGTGTGTGTGTGTGTGTGTGTGTGTGTGTGTGTGTGAGTGTTTTATTTACCAAAATTTATGATTTTGAAAACTGTTACTTTTCAGTAATAATATGTGTAGAAGTTGTTCAGACCCTGTATAATATAACAGTAAAAACGTACTATTTCAATTTAGATCACAATAATCGCTCCACGACAGCGCTCCGACGAGCTCGTAAAAATTTCCGCCAATATAATTGAAACCGTCATATAAACAAAACCGCTGGGACGTAAAATTATTGAAAAATTTCCTTCCTTTCTCAGTAAAGCGATTAATGTTACGATAGGTTTTAACCGTTCAGCCAGTAATACAAGAAATAGCCAGCGAGTACACTCTTTATCGTTATATCAGACGCCATCTTGAAACTTATATAAATGGGAAAACATCTTACACATACATCGTTTGGGTTATAAAAAAGGTATCTTCGCAACAAATTTTACAACTAAAAATGCGTTTGGCTAAAACTGTATACACTCATCGCCGTTAAATAAGAGACCGCCATTTTGAAATGAAAGTAATGGGGGGAGAAATCTTACACATATGTTGTTTCAACTTCAAAAGATAACTTCATACTAAATTTCAAAATAGTCAATGTTTTTGGCTAAAACTGTGTATACTAATCATGTTAAATCAGTGAATACGATCTTAAAATGGAAATACTCGTAAATTAGAAACAAATCTTACATTTGCATTGTACTTCCTATAAATTTTGAAAACAATCGGAGAACGAATTCGACCAAAACTGCTTAAAAAAATAAACGCAAAACTAAATGCCGAAATTTGAGTTGAAAAAAGCTTCGCTTTCCTCGATCAACAAAACATCTAATTTTACCTTTTATATTGAACACGATATTTCGAAGTAAAACAAATTATAAATTAAAAAATAAAATCTACCGAGTGACAGTAATTACATCAATTTCTAAAATGAGAGAATTTCCAATTACAAATTGTGTCAGCTGTTACCTCTAATACCATTTAAATACATTTCTGTTTGTGCAATTAAAGTTACCGGTTTATTTACTTATTTCTTCTTTGTAAAATAGACCGTTTCAAACTTTTATTTTACATTAACGCAAATACTAATTTTAAATGAAAGGACATTTTCTTAAAGAAATATTTTACGTTTTTTTTTGGTTCCTTGTTAAAATAAACTTAAATTCACAATTTAATTTTATAAAACGGTGATTAGTTAACGATGTTTTTATTTTGTATTAAAGGTGTTTGTTAAAGTGTGTATTGTTTTCTGATTATAATTTTCGTTTTTTTATACATACAAACAATTTTATCGGTTCGAGTGTTTTTAACATGTCATTCAACCGTTTTATTAGCATATCTCTATATTTTTGGCAACATTCCGTCAATTATATTTTGTTTATACGCTTCCTACATTTTATGTTATAATATTTTTTATTAGTCACTATTAAAGTTTGTCATTCGTTTTGTCTGTTTGTACTTCGAGTTTGTTTTTGAACGCTCGAGACTTATTCATACTTACGCTGATTGTAGTTGTATTTTACTTATATCTTAATGTATTTCTACTGTTTTAAAGTAATTAAACATGGTTCCTATATCATTGTGTTTTTCCTTTCAAACAAATAATGATTTATACGTTGTGTGCACGCATAAATTGATAATTAATTTTGAAGTTTTCAATTCTGTATGTAACGTAAATTTTACTGAATTATTGTTACTTGAAATTATTATTTCCATGTTTTAAAATTTAATTTAATAACAATTCTCAGATTTCTATACATTGCAAAAACTAAGTGCGTTTACAATTTCGGTTAAATATTTTATCATATTGTAGTTTATATACATTTTAAACATTTATTGAAAGACATGTTTTGTTGTGAAAATAAGATTGTCTCAACGTTATCTCTTTTAGGTAAATAACATACTTAGCTAAAAAGTGGTAGATAAATGCTTAAATAACTTTTATGTAAGTCAATACCCAAATAAAAAAAAACTTTTTTTGAAAATTACGATACAGATGCGATAAATTGGTATTTTTTTATAAAAACGATTACTGATAACTGACATAAATGTTGGTAATAAATTGAAATTCATAACAAAACACAAAATAGTAAATATAAGATAAATGAAAATTATGACTCTTGAGTATGAGAAAGAGGTATAAACGACCAATATTTGAACAAAATCAGATTAAACTACTTTAATAATAACAGCCGAAGGTTTTTACATCATTAAAAGATAAACTTATTGATTTTAAATAATCCTTTTATGCATTAGAGGTCTACATAACATTATGCAAATCACTGCCTAATTATCTAAACCTTTTTTTCATTATTCGTAGAAATACAATGTCTAATTGTAAGGATAAAAACTCTTTAAATCAATTATAAAATTAATTTTGAAAATTATTAATACACAGTTACAATCTAACAATAAAAAAATAAAATTACATCGTGGAATTTATTTATCTTTTTCTTACGTTTTTGTAAAACTAAATTTCGAAAAAATCAATTTAAACTTACCGAGATTTTCTTGAAACTCATTATTTGTTTGTTTGCTTAAATTAATTACATATTTTGGAAGTTAAAACGTTCCGTATAAAATCTTCTTAATATCTTCTGCCAGACGTAAATTTGAAAAGATAAAACAAAGAAAAATTAAAAGAGGAATTTAAAGTTTAAAAGAATTCACCCTTTATGTTTAAAGGATGTAATTTAAGTTCTTCTCCCTCTACTTTATTATTTTTGTAATCAAGGATGTGGCTTCCATGTACAAGTATAATTTACTTCAAGTCATTCCTTTAACTTTTCAGTAAATTGACGCAAGTAAAGTTTTCTCTTTATGATAGTTAATTAAGTTTATTTTGTATAGTTCTATCTCCAATGAAATTCAGATAAGTTAGATATTTTTATATTATTTCTTATTTATACTTACAATTATAATTTGTTTAACAAAATGTTTTATATTTTTCAACAAATATATTCATGTGTGTTGTATTTTGAACATATTAACGTACAGAAATGTTGATACATTTCCAACTAGCATTCAATATTTTTTTGATTTAATAACATCAAAAGAAAATTAACTGTAGAGAAAATTATAAGAAAAATACTTTTTCGGAAAATAGTGTTATACAAGCTGTAATTATATTAAAATTTTGTACTTTATTATTTAAATGTTTATTATGACAACACATTGTTCATGAATCTTTGATTAAATTATTTAAAATTATCTGAAATACCGGAAATCCGGTTTAAGACCTATCGAAGAAATCCTCTGTAGTGGTCAGAGTTTATTATGTTTTTTGTATGATTTATTCCAAATTGTAAATTTTTGGCTCTAATTTATTAAACGTTATTCATCTTTTGTGAAAATATTTATACTGCATTTGATTAAAAATTACAGAAAATTGTAATGAACTGATTTTCTAATAGTTTTGGTCGATAGCTCCCGATCAGAATTAGCTGAGAAATTATAAACCTGAAGTTTTCTTTTACCAAAATACTAAATTTTGGAAACTGTAATACAAATTATCAGAACTGGTCTTGGGATTGTCGATTTTTGTATTTTTAATGAATTAATAATTTTGAAATTGAAAAATACTTCAATATATTGACACATTTATTGTAAATAGATATGAGTCAGTTTATTCACTAATAGTGAGCGCGCGCGCGCACACACACACACACACAAACGCACATACACTCACACTGACACGGAAATTCACTTATGCATACATGTAAACAAACATCTGTTTAAAAACTTGTTTTGGGCTCTGAATCATGATATATACATCGAAATTTGAAAATTAAGTATTACCATACAGTATAACTAAAATTCCTTAGTTAGTTTAATCACTATGCTGTCTACAGTTCTCTACGCAGCTTGGTAAAAACAATTTTTGCACTCAGGAAATCTGAAAACTGTTATTTTCTTTACAATCTCAAAAACAATATTTTCACGATCCCAATGTGTTTTTATACCATTGTTTTCAAAGTACTTGATGTAATGATGTAACTATAATGCAAAATTAAACAATGAAAAATATTTAAAATGAAACTAACAATTTATATTCTTTTGATTTCAGAAGAAACAAAAAATGATTCTGCAAAACGCCAGTTAACTCTGAACGGCAAATTCAAAATAAAAAAACAATACACTTTGTGTGGAGCGCCGCGTTTGTTACAATGAATGCCAGTGATACATTTTAACAATGACATTTATAACAACTAACGCCCCAACA
Source organism: Callitettix versicolor (assembly GCA_022606455.1). NCBI lineage: Eukaryota > Metazoa > Arthropoda > Insecta > Hemiptera > Cercopidae > Callitettix > Callitettix versicolor. The sequence goes on from CM040191.1 coordinate 43,214,682, forward strand.
AATATGAATAATTATATAAACAACAATTTTGTTGGTTTATTTATTTTCAAACGTCAACACAAATTGATGAACTTCATCAGTTAATGTTAGTTTTATCGGCATGGAAACAGGATGTCATAAAACCCTTTCATGTTATGAAAAGTTGACAAGAGTTTACGTAAATAATTTATTTTTACTTTTGTTCTTCATCAGCTGTTTCGAAATTAGTGGCGGTAAAATATTCACAAGAATCATACAGACTCGTTACGGCAAAGTGCAAGGCTTGGTAAAACCGTTCGGCCAACGCCATTTGAAACCTATTGAACTCTACCTTGGTATTCCGTACGCTACGCCGCCTCTCGGAATAAATAGATTTAGCCCTACAAGGACACCATCCCCCTGGACAGGGGTGCGTACAGCCGACACGTTCAGTTCACCTTGCCCACAGAAATTCCCAGAATTTAAAAACGAAAGTTTCGATAGTATTCCTATGGAAAGGGTGATAATGTTTAAACAGTTTCTTCCTTTTCTAAGTAACTTCAGCGAAGATTGTCTCTACCTAAATGTATATGCACCGTTTCAAGGTGAGTACTTTAAGAATTTATGATTATACTAATTTTAAATATAATTCTTAGAAGCAATTTCTTACAATTATTTAAAATCACTTAGAATTTACTTGAGTATTTTATGTAATACATATGTTTATTATATATTATATATATATATATATATATATATATATATATATATATATATATATATATATATATATATATATAATTTATTATAAAATCTTCGACGAAATAATCACATGTTTGATTTTAATGATTTTTGACAAAAAACAATTTTATTTACATTTTCCCCTGTTTTTATTATATATTCGATTATTATTAGTAACCTTAACTATCACTCTACAGTTGCTAGTGCATTTATAACATCTTAATAAAAGTCCAAAAAAATACTAACACAGAACGTTTTGGTTTATCAACCAACCTAAGCAAACCTAAAAGAAAATATAGTAGTTTTCACCTTTAAAGTCGCACTTAAAATGAAAAATAATTTTAGGTCAAAGTTTTTTCTTTTGGTGACGACTCAAAATTCAAGTTCTTTATTACGAATATTTTTTTCATAAAAATCTAATTGTCTTCTATTTTGATTTTAATATTAAATATTTTTAAAAAGATAAAATCATATTTACACGTACACAATGTTCATTGATTTATATAGGTCACTAAGGACGTCCTACTTTCAAGAAAGAAATATATTTGCCCTCCTGGACGCCACGCGGGGCTGCGAAAAGCCACGTGACCTTAATGTTTACTTCACAAGAAAAATAGCTCTCCCGAGATACATATTTATTTTAAAGCTATTAATTCTTATATATTTCTTAAAAATATTTACTAGTACTTTTAAATTTCATATAAGTTTGTTAGCGAATTTATTGTTTTAAAATATACTTTGATCGTTTATTATATATTTACAATTCATGAATTAATCTATATTTACAGAAAAACATCATTATAGTTTAACATTCGTAAATGTTATGGATTTAGGCAAGTGATTACGTCAGCCAACTTATAGGAAGTTAGGTAGTCCTTGATAAAAATATTGCTTTTGAGATAATTCAATCATACACTCTGATCACATGAAATACAGTAATTAAAAAGAACAGTATTGGCGAAAATTTCTGATCTTGAAATTTTGATAGATTTATTCAATTTTATATTCTGAAAGATTAAAAAGCATTTTTTACTTCGATATGTTTGCGGGTACGTGCACTCGCGCCTGTGTGTTTCACATTAGTAGATTAAACGAATGAACCAATTTCCATTAAATATGCTCACATATAGAGAATATTTTATAATGAAATAATTTCGTAAATAAACTACTATTGGCTCTATATTTCGATGACATATAGTCTTTGAATATCCCAATATATACTCGAAGTATATTCCCCAATAAAATGCACTAATCAGTATTTCTCAACAAAATAAATTATATCGGAATAAATAATTATCAAAATAAATTCACATGAATTTTGATACACTTTGGTAAAATATAATAAATTTATAATTGAAGCCAATTTACCAAATTTGGGGAAAACATGTTTAATGAGCAGAGATATCCCCTGAAATACAAACTGAAAACTACTGCTTTTTATGTAAAGCACGATAATATCCTTTATTTTAAATTTGATACACTAGTGAACCATAATTAGTTTTTCGAATTGAGTAGATTCGGTTTTCACCGTGGGTATCAAAATAGATTTTTACGAAAATATTAACCAAATATGATGATATGTATTTACTTTGCCTATGTCATGGCATTTTTAAAATAAAAAAACAATTACTTTTAGGACAATTTTTGGTACCAAATTTTAAGAAATTGACTAAAATCAAACTTTACAAAACAATTATGTCGAATTTCAAAAGATGCTAAAATACCGATTGGTCGCTGTCTTCACAAAACAATTCGGTTTATAACCTACTGAACCATAAATAGTTAACATTTAAAAATAGGTTAAACAAATTGTGTTCAAATTTCAACAACACGTTCAATTAAAAGTCGGTAAAACACTGCAGAATTTTAATAAAATAAATTTAACATTTAGGGCTAAATAGGAAAATATAAATTCAGTTGTTTATAAGTTCAGGGTTTATTTTGTGTTTTCGACTAACTCACAATCCGTAAGCATCTCTTCTTATCAATTTCGTGTATATATATGATTTACAAATCATTACGCTATTCATTATAACACGAATAATTAATTAAATATTTTATTAATTAAAGCACATTTAATTACAAAAATTTACCTTAGTTGATCTTATTCCCAAATACATAAATATTTCATACTAATAACTTAAATAAAATATGTATTAATTTATTTGTTATTATTTATTATTCATCGTAAACAATGAGAATACTATATATTTTGTTGAAATCGATTTATCGAAGTTTTAGCTGTGATTCGTAATCAGAACTTTATTGCCTGTGTCTCTTTAATCACAGTTTAAACCTATGTTTTTATTATATATTTACTGAATATATAATGAGTAATTATTCGATAAATTTGTTTAAATAACAATAATTATTATGCAAAATATATATTTATTCGTGACAATATTGAAAATAAATAGCCATGTAATTAATTATAAATCACTTTAAACACTATTAAAATCGTTTAATTTCATGATTTTCTTAATTTTGTAATATTTTTTTAAGTGTTGTTTAATTTATTTTAATACACTGGAGTTATATATATACCCCTTATGTTATTTTACTTGATTACAATTTTCTGAAATAACATTATTAGTATGATGTTTTTACGTATGTGAACTGTTATATGAATTAAAAAATATATATATATATATATATATATATATATATATATATATATATATATATATTTTAACAATATTTAAAATAGTAGAAGATGTAGGTTAACGATGGACATAGATAAAGAGTAAAACTGTTATTAATATAAAGGGGAATGAAAAACAAATGAAAGATATGTGGTTACAATTAGTTTTTTAATGCATTTTTATTTAGTTTTTGAGTTTTCTTTTCAGGGACAACTTAAACCATTGTCGTATTTAAATATTATAGATATTTATTAATATTTTATTCAAAATATCTCCATCCTTTAATTTCGATGTATTTTTATTAATGATTATTTATTTCTTAAGCATTAGCTGTTTTAAAATTTGTTGTTTTACTTTTGGATTTTTAAATTTTTTTATAAGCAATTTTGTAATGAATAATCTTTTTCCGAACATGTTTTTGGCGATGGTAATCTCGTAAATAAAAATTTAAAAAAAGGAACTAAGCATTGTTAATAAAACAATAATAATTATGTTGAGTTGAAATAGCCTGCAAAATGAGTGACAAGAAACACAATAAAATATAAATGATTTTTTATAGTTAAACCAACAAATATAACATTTAAATAAATAGAATTGGAGCCTAATATATGTGTTTGGAACGAAATTTAAGTTGAAGGATATTAATAACGGGTAAATTTAATGTAATCTCAAATATGTTGATCTGCAATAGAAGCTAATATGAGCCATGAGCCATATGCTTTTGATTGTGAGTTTGAGTGAGGAAAACCTTTTCTAAATTGTTATTTATGTTTGAATTTAACTGTAAATATAGACATATCTGAGTTTCGAACCAAGTAACAGGAGATTTAATAGTTGTTATAAGGAGTAGGTGCTAAATTAAAAATAAATTAAGGTGAACTAGAAGAATCCATGTGTTTATTCAAGTGTTGCAGGAAAACTGTCCATAAATAAAAATATAAATGTAGTGTGTTAATTATTATTTTATTTCAAGTTGTTTTATTACTTTTATATATATATATATATATATATATATATATATATATATAACAAAATATGAAAGTAGATTTTATAAGTTTATCCTTGTATATTGATTTCAATGAGTTAGATCATAAACAGTTTTTAATTTCATTCTTTCATACGCAACAGAATTTTAAACACAACTTTTTTTAACTTATTTTGAAAAATCATATTATTTTCAGGTATTTTTGCTGTTACCTTTCATACAGGGCATTTTAATTTGTATGAGAGAAGTTTATGTAATTATTTGGCTCCGTTTTTTCAAGGTCGTTTCGAACCGATTCTTAATTACTGTTTGAAAATATAAATCTCATTTGCTTTTATTAAAAAGAAGGATCACTGAAGTCTTACTCAACTCACGTTTAAAAACTAAGACCAGATTTTCACTGGCTGGTTTTGAAGGGTACTTAGCCGTCAAGCACGCAGAAACTGTCCCGTACCACTAATTACCGTACCGCATAAAGCACTCCCCTGCTTACCATTGCTCATTTCCCAGAGGAAGGACGTGACTCTGGATTTTAGAGGCGGTGATATTTGTTAAAGACTCATATACAGGATCTACGAAAGAAGTTGGACAAATTTAAAACATAGGTGTATATTGGTGTAAATATAACACCTGTTTTTTTGTAAATAAGTTTAAACATGAGCAAAGTAAATATTCTGAAAATCGTTTAATTAATTTTAAAAAATACGGTTTTTTAGAATTTTGTCCAAAAATGAGCTAGATTTTGTTAAAACGACGAAAAAATTTAATATTCTGAAATAGGACAATGTAAACTAACGACTTGAATTTCATTGCTTTTTCGATTCATTCATGAAGTCCTAGAGCTCTCTCTCTCTCTCTCTCTCTCTCTCTCTCTCTCTCTCTCTCTCTCTCTCTCTCTCTCTCTCTCTCCTCTTGACACACAAACATTGCAATAAAATCTTGGTAACGAGGACCGTCAACAAAGTAGAAAAAATATTTTATATAAAGACATACTTATTTTTGTAAAATATTGATCACAAATTTTATGTTTTTTGTGTTTAATTAATTTGTTTAATGTAAAAATTAATTCGCCTAATTCTAAATGAAGAACGTAAATTTTATAGTGAGGACATATTTTAAATAAACGTTTAGTTGCGTTTAACTGACTATACATTTTTGAAGTGTATAACGTAAAGGCAGTTTATTAGTTGGTCTGTGTGAAAGCTATATTAATCTCCGTTATATTTTTATCGGAAATTTTTTAATTGAAATTTAAAATGTTTTATGTGACATTAAACATTGTATCAGATATTAAAAATATAAATTTATATTTTGTTTAAATAGTTTAATTACATAGTTTCAAAGTAATGCATACACAAGTATTGTTTTACGAGACACAACTGGGATCTTACAAAATATTATAGAGTACTTGAATGACAATTAATCTTACCTACTTTTTTCTGAAATTTTTTAAGAAAGGGATGTATTTGAGTTTCTTATAATTCGATAACTTCTTTTTAATGTTTTATTATGGTATGTATTATTATGGTTTGATGGTGAACTTTTGAATTATATTAATAAACATTTTTGTTATTATTGGTTTTTCTCCCGCGCTATTAAAAATATAAGTAAAGTCACCTTTGTATTCTGCCAAGAACCAGTCATCTGCTCACGCAAGGTATCATGTTTTGATTGAAACTTTAAATCAATGTTTAACTCATACTGCTTACAATATACTGTTATTTTCTGTAAATGGAAATGTGTTTGTTGACAGATCCTGCCAGCGAGACGATTCGGAAATATCCAGTAATAGTGTTTATCCACGGAGGCTCGTATTTGTGGAACAGTGGAAACATTTACAATGGCGGAGTATTAGCCAGCTATGCGGACGTTGTGGTTATTACACTAAATTACAGGCTCGGCATACTGGGTGAGTTGAAAACTGCTTCGACGCAACAGATAACTATTAGTTTGGACCTCCATTTATTTCTATTTCTGCTGTTCCCCCCTAGTCTCCAAGCCTCGTCATGCCATTCTCCTGAAAACATATTACAGTCTTTCATGTCCATCCTTCAATAATTCTTGGTATTTTTATGTCATCCTTGCAAGTCATATAGCTTAATATTCTAATTATTCTCAGCAAATCTCATTAAGTTATGCTATTTATGAATTTTTGAAACTTTAAATCGTATTATTCTGCATTCATCTCCTCCTTACGCACTCACTTTTTATGAACTTTTCCAACTCCAAATCTTCTTATTCTGCATTCATATCGTTATAAAGTCCTCGCTATTTATAAAATTTTCCAACTCTACATCTTCTTATTATGCATTAATCTCCTCATAAAATCTTCGCTATTTATAAACTTTTCCAACTCTAAATCTTCTTAGTCTGCATTCATAACTTCATAAAGTCCTCGCTATTTATAAACTTTTCGAACTATAAATCTTCTTTTTTTTGCATTCATCTCCTCAAAAGTCCTCGGTATTTATACACTTTTTCAACTCTAAATCTTCTTATTCTGCATTCATTTCCTCATAAAATCCTCGCTATTTATACACTTTTCAACTCTTAATCTTCTTTTTTTTGCATTCATCTCCTCATGAAACATTCACAATTTATAAGATTTTACTACTCTAAATTTTCTTATTCTGCATTCATCTCCTCTTAAAATCCTCGCTATTTATACACTTTTTCAACTCTTAATCTTCTTTTTTTTGCATTCATCTCCTCATGAAACATTCACAATTTATAAGATTTTACTACTCTAAATTTTCTTATTCTGCATTCATCTCCTCTTAAAATCCTCGCTATTTATACACTTTTTCAACTCTTAATCTTCTTTTTTTTTGCATTCATCTCCTCATGAAACATTCACAATTTATAAGCTTTTCCTACTCTAAATTTTCTTATTCTGCATTCATCTCCTCTTAAAGTCCTCGCTATTTATACACTTTTTCAACTCTTAATCTTCTTTTTTTTGCATTCATCTCCTCATGAAACATTCACAATTTATAAGCTTTTCCTACTCTAAATTTTCTTATTCTGCATTCATCTCCTCTTAAAGTCCTCGCTATTTATAAACTTTTCCAACTCTAAATATTCTTTTTATGCATTCATCTCTTCATGAAATACTCCCAATTTATAAGCTTTTCCTACTCTAAATTTTCTTATTCTGCATTCATCTCCTTACAAATTCCTTGCTATTTATAAACTTCTCTTTCTACTCCTACTTCTTATCCTCATGTCTCACAGTCTTTTTTTAAAAATACTTCGTTGTGTTTCTATTGGTGAGAACAAGTCTGATCTTAAGCCAGTTAGCAGCGGTGTGCGCCAAGGGTCAATGCTGGTTCCTTTATTGTTTAGCATTTACGTAAATGTTATGCATACTGTGCTAACATATTGTAAATATCATTTATTCGTTGACGAATTTAGAGCATGTGTACTCTCTAAACCTGGTGGATTGGAAGAGCTGTGGCACATTGAAATCCAAAGTATTCCAGTGTGCGCCTACAAATGTGGATTGAGGATTATAAAACAAAAATTCAACCAATGTTTTTAGGATATTTTCGCCTACAGAACAAAATTAATCTACCTCTCTTAAACGTCAGTAAAATATAGACCTATTAGATTATTCTGAAAAATTAAAGGACTTAGGACTGACTATTGATTCTGAACTGACTTGGTGAGACTATGCGACTGAGACTGTGTTTGTGGTGATGCAATATTTAAAAAGCTGCGTGACTTTAAGTCCTTTTGTATTAAAGTGCTCTTAGTAAACACTTTAATATTCCCTTACTTTACTTTCTGTCACCGTAGTCTGCAGTGCTTGCTAACAGACTGCATCGGGCATGGAATTATTGCGTAGTTTTCTTTGTAGTTGAATCGGAATGTTCACATTACACCTTATTTTAAAAATAACTTCATGATTTGCGTTTACACCATATTTTTATTATATACCAATATTTAATAATAATAAAAATAATAATAATACTATATAACACCATATTTTTATTAATAAAAAATGTTATAACTTCCTTTCTTTTAGACTGAATTGTCAGGTTTTCTGGCAGAAAAAATGTTTATATCTCTGATAGAAGCGCAAAGAACAGAATAAGTGTATACTCTTCACTTAAAACAAGTATACACCGAACAGTAATGTTCCATAAATATTTCACTGCATCCTCTTGTCTCTTGTGGAATTCAATTTGTGAAGCAATTTAAGCTGTTGACGGCCGCGTCCGGTTTTTAAAACTTTTAAAAGTCACACTACTTTTTAAAAGATATGACCCAGCTTTGAGGTTCGATTGATAATTGTTTGTAGTATGAACTTACTTTTGCATTACATTTAGCATTTAGGTTAACATACTTTTATTTGTTATTATTATTTTCTCTCTATTTGTTTCACCTAACATTGGGGTACACTAAATCAATCACTTTTTAATGTTCTGTGCCTTCCTTGTAGCCCAGTATTGCTTCATTCGTTGTGATCTTGCTTTTCTTTCTTCGTCAGAGATTTGGATCGTTCGCTTGGATTTGATTTTGCCTTGGAACCGTTGCTTCTTGTCCTTGGTTATTGTTTTGGCTGTTCTGTCCATGAGCATAATGTCAGTGATTTGTAGTTCTGTCATGTCTTTCTCCATTTCTCTAAATGAAAGTGGTTTGACTCTTTTATTGTGAAAGTAGTCAACTATTTTTTTAGTTAGTCTATTTTTGTGCATTCGGAGGATGTGCCCATAAAAATCAATTCTCCTTTTTCTTATTTGTGTCTGATAGTGTTTCAGTTTTTCGGTAAAGAGTTTCATTCCTGATGTGGAGTAATTGGTTGTTATTGATTTTGGGGCCTAAGATTTTTCGTAATATTATTATTTTATTATTACCTATATTATTTATTTATAATTATATTCTTTTTAATTTTGTAATATTGAATAACATTTCATGGCATTAAGTTGAAGATAGGACCGTTACTCAAAAAAAAAAAAAAAAAAAAAAAAAAAAAAAAACAACAACAAATACATTAATCAATATCTGACTTTTGAACACAATTAAAAAGTTTAAAAACTTCACATTACTTTAGAACAGAGTGATTAACAATTACTGACTATTCTGGATTTATCTGTATTTTCTAATCTCTTTCTACAAAAAGATCAAAGTCTATGTTGCTTTCAAAAACTGACAGCGAAAGAAATTACAGTAAAGGTACACACTTAGAAAACAATTACTTTGTTTTTTTAAATGTTTCTTGAACGCTTGATGAAAGAGGTTTGGCACATTAATAAAACAGAAAAACTATGCATAACCATTTTTCGTTAACAAATGATTTTTTTAAATATTTCATTAATGTACATTAATTCAAAACAATTCCAATTCAAATGGTTGCAATACGATTAATGGAGTTTAAATGTATAATATGAATTTACTAATATAAAATAACATTTAAATGAGTAAAGTAATGGAATAAAACAACAACTTAAAAACAATGATCAAACAATGATAAACTACGTTTACCATTATTTTGTGTTTTAAAAGCCTATACAATTGTTTGTATCATAACACGATTACATAGTTTCAGGAACCTTAAACACAACAATTACATTTAACATTTTCAATATTTTTTATTAATATTTATTTTTTAGATATACAAATCACAAAATGTAGACATAAATTGAAAATATTTACCCACTGTAATTTCAGAAATTAACTTTATAATTTATCATACATATTCCGTTATTTAAATTTTAAAAAAATACAAATTCGATACATTTTATACATAATTTTTCTTGATATTCTGCATTAAGAGTGGTAATGAGCATAAAATGTAAATATGTTAAATTGCACGTATAATGTATTTAAATAGGATTCCTAAACGCCAACAAAGAGCCTCATCGATCTGCAAGAGTGGCTAACTACGGCTTAATGGATCAAATAGCTGCCTTACATTGGATTCAGCAGAATATCGCTTTGTTTGGAGGAGATCCTGAAAATGTGACCCTCTTGGGGCAAGGCACTGGAGGTGCTTGTATCCATTTCCTTATGACTTCTCCCACAGTGATGCCAGGTTAGTTCGTTGTAATCAACAAACCAATATTATTTTTTAAGCAATAAATATTCAGAATAAATAAATAAATTTAGTTTATAATTAATAAAAAGTTATTGCAAAAACAATAAACACATTGTTGATTCCTATCAAAAATCCGATTCTAAATCTATTTGAAAAATCAATGATAAAAACATTACTTATGTAAATTATTTCCTTTAAAAGCTTTGTTCAGAAAGTACATGCTAAAAAATTTAAAAAATCGGCCATATTTCTCAAAATCTATTTACGGGTCACGCTAAATGTTAGTCATATATGAATAATCTACTTATATCAGTGAATAAAGGTAAAAATAAAAATAAGATTCAATGAAAACTAGAAGAAAAAATTTTACATTTCGAATTTGTTGTTTTTTAAAAATTTATATCTTCCGAGCAACAATTTTTATTGGAAATAGCAACCCATGTATTTATTTTGATACTTATGAAATACGTTTCTAGAAAATTTTGATCAAAATTGTTAAAATCGATATTTATTTACTTTTTTTAGTAAAAAAAAGCAGCTTGAATATACCTTTTACAATATTAAAAATTGCCACAAATTGTAGGCAAGCTTCAACAAAATCTGTTTATTGATTTTAAAAAAAAACATGTAAAAACGCGCGCGCGCTAGCAAACTTTAAGTGTTGATTATTTTTTAGTCTCAATAAACCAGAAAATGGATTTGCTTTAGATTATTGAAAACAACAAAATGATGTTTTCACCATTATGAAATTTCCTTTATACTGCTTAATATTGAGAAAATTGCGAAATTCTTAAACGTCATTTCATCAGATTTTGGTCATAATGAAGTTCTAATGTCCATTTTACTAATTTATAACTCAAGATTGAGGTCAAAATTAAAAAGAAAACAATTTACAGTTTAAGAATAAATACAAATTACAAGGAAAACGTGATTAGTGTTCTGAATTTCGTTTTGTTTTTCCTATTTACATGTTTTTCATCCTTAACAGTGATTTTTTCTTTTTCCTCTTTTATACACTGACCCAAATTTTAAATCTTTTTTTCGTAACCTTATTTGGGCAAGACGTATGTTCCAGTTAATAGAAAGCTACTTTTTTCCAATAACTATCATGTTTACTTTTTGTTTTGCCGTTTAAAAACATGTTTTACTCAACGTCGATACTTTAGGGCAGTAACGATAATGAGGACGAAAGCTTTGCCTCAAAGAAAAAGGGTAAAGTTCAAAGAAGCATCCGGTTGACCTTAGCCTCTTTGATCACCGAGTGTTTTACATATTTGAACCAAAATTTGATTTAATTACGCTCAATTTTTATGAGTTTTCTTGGCTAAATATAAATAAAACGAGAATAAAGAATAGTGTTTTTGAAATAGAGACACTCGTACATATACCTTCATGATAAATATAATCAAAATAAGTAAATGCGATAAGCGTTAATCAATGTACAGATACATGAAAAATGGTACAAAACATTTTTTTTTTGAGGGACCTGAAAAACTTGGTGGATTACATACTCACCAATTTGTAGAAAGTAGAAAAGTAGATTATGTAATGAAAAGCGTTTAATTAACCGGTTATAAAAAATATAAATTTGTTTCAATCAAACCTATATTTATTACTTGTTATGAATAGGTAGGATTTAATTGTAAAAAGATAATTTCTCTTACACTAAAATTTACCAAAAATGTATAGTATGCAGAAATAACTGCTCCGAATTTGTTATTTTAAATAACGTGTACAGAAAGCGCCCACCAATATTAATAAGTTCGCATTCTAAATTTGCAAAACAAACGTTTGTAATAAAGCGATTGTAATAAATTAAAACTTAAAAGTTACTGTAACGAAAAAATAACTGTTGTCAACAATCAGTTCTATTTTTATTGAAAACAAAAACTGTAACAATTTGACAACAACAATAACAACTAACAAGACTGTAATAATTAATTGTTTAACTTTCACCATAGCTTCCTTCTTTTTTTATGTTTTCATCATGTTTTTCCTAAAATATTTTAAGATTGTTAAGTTCTTAATCATTTCAGATCTGATTATACATTCTTTTCATGCAAAATGCATATTTTTCACAACGCTGTAAACGTTTTAAAGCCAATTTTTTTAATAAATAATTAATATTTTCTAAACGTTATATTTTACAAATTCAAAATGTGCGGCTTGCTAATGGACAGTCACTTTTCACCCCTAATCTTCCGGAAAAGTTTTCCCCTTCCAACATCCCGACTTTTTCTGCTCAATCGACTCCAACGCAGTCCAACTTCTTTAATATTGATTTAAATTAAATCGCTAATTTACAGTAATTTTTGTTCTAAAAATTATATTACTTCTCTATTATAAATGTATCAAATGGAATACGAAAATGTATATGTTTAGAAGTAAAATTGTATATGTAAAAACATATTTGATTTTTAAGTGAATTTATTTTCAACTAAAGTATTAACATTTTAAATAAAATTTTCTTTGAAGTAATACAAATTTTTTATATTTTATTTTAAAATCTTTCCTAATCTTTTCATGATTTCAAAATAATTTAAAATTTTCTTCAAAAAATTACTTATCACTGACAAATCCAAAATGTTTATTACATTTACAGATTTCTAGTAACAAGCAGAGTAAACATTTAAAAACATCTTTCATTTATATATTTATGGTAATTTTATAATGAATTATTAGAATGAATTTATTTATAAGAAAGATTATTTGAATTTAAGTTACATTGCTTATTCGTAAAACACAGTTAGGTAACCTAATTATTACAAGACTTGTTCTTAGTTCTAATTATGTTACTTGAACAAACTAATCCGCATTTCACTAATCCGCCACAAAACCATTCAAACAAACTAAGTTAACAATTAATCGTACCAAGTATTTTAATCCTGTAACCCTAGTTTAATTGAACAGTAATCCGCTAATAACAGCTTCATTTGAGATAGTGAGAATCAATGTTCAGTATAAAGTCTTTTGGAAGTTTTACTTAATCAGTACATTAACTTGATTCACAGTAAAAATCACTTATATAACTCTCATAGATTATATTGTGTTTGTAAATACATAAAAAAGTATTTAAAAGTATACTGTTCTATAATTTGTCTTTGTATAAAATATAAAAAAATATTAAGTGATGTAAATCTTAAGATACAAAGAGTCTACAAAATAATTTTTACTTAGATATTCTCTTTTTGTATTTATTTTAGCTTTAACGAAATAATTTATTTTTTTAAATAAAAATACGTTTTTAAAATTTAAGACAAAATTAAAATATTACTATTTTATTTCCTCTGATAATTTGATTCAGTATTTTTGAAAAAAAACAAAATATCCCAAAATATCTTTACAAGATATTGTTCAAATTTTAGTCAAATTTTAAAATTTCGTAGCTAAAGCAGGAGGAAATTTAAAACAAAGGTACTTTCCTCTTAAAATTAAATAGCAAAACCAATAACTACGACAGCGTTTTTAAAAATATTTTGTACAATTTCTTAAAATACCTTTTTTGAAAATTTAACACATGTTTTATAATTGGTGTTTAGAAAGTTTCACAATAAATTAAACGTGAGAATAATCATTTAAATTTTTTAATAATGTGTTTTGGTACCGTTTGATTTATAAATCTATAAACTCATAATATTGACAGACCAAGTCGTTTGAGTAAAATTAATGTGTATAAATACGGTTTTACGATAGTTTTATCGGTTTTTATTTTAATGCGTTTTAAACCATAAAAGAAACAATAAAAGCAACAATTTTTCTGAACTAATGTTGCATACATAACAATATTAAAGATTAAACATATTTTTTAAATTTAATCATTTGAAAAAAAATACTTATTGCTTTTTCTGTTTATATTTGTAAAATGTGATTCTGTTGATTATTTTTATGTTCAGCACAATTGACTGATATTACTGTGCTAATAAATTAATGCAATTTTTAAATAGTTGTTTCAGTTAAATTAATAAAAAATGCACTTTATCAGAAAACATTGTAATGGATTAACTGAATCCGTTAGGTGCAGTTATTCATCAAAATAATTTATATTGGGGATAACACCGCAGATTGCTATTTTTTTATTAATAAAGTATTTTTATACTTTCTAATATCATACGAAATATCATATATTTAATTTTATGTTAACAGCTAAATGGTTTAGAAATTATGTTCCCATCATTTAAAAAGTGTTTCAATTGTATGAAATAAGTTTAAAATAACATTTTATGTAACAAATGGTCTCTAAATTGGTAAGTTATAATTAGCTTTCAGACGTAAGTAATTACTCAATGAAATTTATAAAATGCGATTTTTTAAAAGTAATTTTGTCTTTTATAATGTTTAATATCATAATATAGTCAACATCACGTTGAGCAGAATATTTGAAGAAATGAACAAATACTCACTGCAGCTAACTTATATTTTCAGGTTTATTTCATCGCGCCATTTTACTCTCTGGCTCAGCTCTCAGTAGTTGGTCTTTAGTGGATGATCCATCCTACTGGGCCGTACGTTTAGCCAGAGAAGTAAACTGCCCCGTGCCTGAGGACTTACAATCCCATCACGAAGACATCATCGACTGCTTAAGAGAAGTACCGCTGGAAGTGTTGATAAAAGTAGACCTAAAGACTCCGGCGCACCTGAACGTGTTCGGGCCCAGTGTTGACGGGGTAGTTATAAAATCGGACATAAGAAAAGAATTTTTAACCGACCACGACTTCCACAGCGCCATCAGGAGTGTCGATTCTGTACTAAATCCGTACGATATAATTTTCAGTATTTCTACGAACGAAGCTTTGAAGTTGTTTTCGGTTTACGACGTTCAAAACGGTTTTGACCAGGAGAGACGTGACCGCATCTTAAGGACTTACGTGCACAATGCTTACTCTTACCACCTGTCGGAGATATTTTACACGATTGCCAACGAGTACACAGACTGGGACAGGACGGTACTGGACACCGTGCATACTGCTTACGATACGGCTTCCGCTTTGAGTGATGCCTTGTACAACGCTCCTGTCATCCAGGCAGGGGAATTACTGAGCGCTCCCTTGCTTCCTTCAGGACAGCCCTCACCCACCGGAGTCAAAGCGTATTTTTGTGTTTTCGACCACGCCCAGAAGGAAGCTGATAAGTTACAGGTAACACATAGGTTTTATTATAAAGATTTGTTTTATATATTTAAGAAAATTTTACTGAAAATTTTATTTAAACAACATTTAATGAACTACAGTATTATTCAATTCAACATTATAATATTGTTTTAATTTTTATGTTTAGGGAATGTTTTGTTAAGTAATTAAATTGGTGAAAACTATTTTGTTTGCAAAATTGTACAATATTGTTAATTTATTTTTAAAATTGTATAAAATAAAAATTGTCAATTTTCAATAAAAATGATAAGAAACGTTTTCTCTCCAAAATGACGCCATGGCTATTTTTAAAAAGAAAATGCCATGATATTAAATTTTAGCAAAAAAACGTATTTCTGTATAAAACGTGACGGTAGTTTAAGCAATTTAATTTTAATAAATAAATATTACACCTTTGATGCAATATATTATAATTTAAAATTTTTATTGCACAATACACTTTTTTTCTGTATTGTAACAACCAGCCTTTTGTACGATTGGTTATCTAATCCAAACTATCTAGGGATTACAAAATAATTTTAAAACAAGTGACCAGTTTCTTAAGAAAATGTATGAATTGTTACGGATATTGTAATTTCAAAAAACTCATTAAGTCATCTGTTCTTTCTGATAAAGACAATTATTGTGTTCACAATATCTAAAACGTGATTTTTCAACGGAAAGTACAACAGTTCTCCTAATCTTAGTTGCACTGTTCTAGAGTAAAACCATTCCTTTAAAATTCATTTACTTTTACACCTCTTACAACAAATCCCGTTTCTTTATACTTAGCTTCTCTACGTCTTCTCTGTTTTTTCAATACTTAAAAATAATATTTAAAATACAATTAATTAATATTGTGAATGAAATAAAATACATAAACTGTTGAATTTTGTGTAACACTAGAATAAATGACAATATACATTTAACAATTTTAAGATGTCTTTAACATTATATTATTTCTTGTAAAAGTCTTTGGGCATTTATTTTGGAATGTCGAAAATAATTCTTAGTTTTCTCTCAGTTTAGTTGAGTTGGCCCTTCACTTTTAGAAACAAAACACGTGTTAAGTTTTATTTAAAAAAGAGTGGTTGTGGCTTTTAAATGTGCTTTTATTTATATATATATATATATATATATATATATATATATATATATATATATATATATATATATATATATATATATATATATATATATATATATATATATATATGTGTGTGTGTGTGTGTGTGTGTGTGTGTGTGTGTGTGTGTGTATGTGTGCCTTGCTAATTAATGTGCTTGTTAATTAAAGGGCTTATAGTTAATTTCATTGTATAATGTATACAGAATTATGTATCATATAATATGTACACAAATATTATAATAATGAACGCCTGCTTAGTCCATTTATCAACACCGCAACCTGATCTATTGCAGTTTAAACATGGTTAATAAAATGGTATAATGCTGTAGAAACGTTCCAGTTTTTATTAATAATATTTACTATATTACCGCATAATATACGATAAGTCTTTTTAAACATACTGGTAATTGCCAGTAAACATACTGCACAATAGTAATTAATGGTATTTTTAAACATACCATTAATTACTATTGTGCATTTTGCAAGACGTGTGATGCAAATTTGTTTCAGTGTTAAATCTACCTATTTTACTGAAATTATTAATGTAAGAAAACATATTAATTCGTAACTCTATTAAAATTTTATCACTTTACTAAACATAAGCTCTTCTTTTTGTTATCATTAATAATTTTTATGCTTAGGGTACGATAGGACTACAGAATGACATTCTGTCATATATTTTCGGAGCACCTCTTGAAGACTCAATGCGACCTTTTACAACAAACTATACAAAATTTGATCTAACCCTGTCTGAGTCACTAATGCTGTACACGAGAAACTTTGCTAGAACTGGGTAATTATGAAGCTAAGCTAACTGTATTACATTTAGTGATATATGATGCATTTATTACAAGGAATTTGTAACCATGAATCAGTAGTTTTAATATATATGGACGTTTTATGATTAATAAAAAGAAATTTCTACTTACAGTAATTCAAGACTAACATTGAAAATTATAAAATCTGTTTTCTAACAATATTTATATAACGAAATTTGTTGTAATGAAAACGTTGAAGTACTAGATATTTTTTAATAATACTGGATGAAATGTACAAGTAATTAAAAATTTAAATACATTTACATAAACGTAAGTTATTTTTTAAAATATTATATTAAATGTGATGGTCAATCTTTGTATCTTTTGAAAATGTTACCAGTTCAAATATTTTGTGTGAAAATTCAATGCTAAGGAATAGAGCAAGATGAGCTAATAATGAAATGTATATTTGCAATCATATTCTTGAGACCTAGAACGTCACGAATTAGTTTGTTAGAGAACAAAGTCAGGTTATTTTTAAACTTAAAAGCATAAATTATATATTTTTGTATGAAGGTAAATAATTTCTTTAAAATTTTATTACTTTTCAAATGTAATTACTAAAAATTAAATAGAAAATATTGAAAAAATGAATAAATTTTGAACGAGTCTGGAAAAAGTATAAGAACTAACTGATCTTTAAAAAGTAAAAATTAAGTTAATATACTAATATTAAGCAAAAATCAATAATTCATTCATATACAAAAAAAAATTGTTTTTAATAATGATTTATTCTCTTAAAAACTATTTAAAATATATTAGTATTCAAGAATGTTATAATAAATTGCTATTATTGTTGTTTGGACTGTGTTGTAGAAATCCTAATAACTTCGAAAAAACCGAGAACATATTACCAATATCAAAAGAGAGGAATAAATACAGATCTTTTCTCTGGGAAGAATATGACACCAGCCATCAAAAGTATTTAGAAATCAGTAAGTAAATTTTGCAATCTAGATTTATTGTTAATCCTTATATTTTTTATGAAATATCGCCTGGAACGAATTGTTTAAACTTATAGTATTTAAAAAACACAATTTTTATGTAATTAAAAAAAATTGTTCTTTTCTACTTTCACAACTCTTTCCTAATCTGTTCCAATATAATTTAAATTAATTGAATACATAATAGATTCTTTAATATTGTAACACCGACAATATTATGAAATTGTTAAATCATTTACAATTATTGATTGAGTATATAATAATATATAATTACAATATAGTATATAATAAAGAAATTATTTCAATTTCTTAATTCGGAAATGAATATAATAATTCATATTATATTCATACAATATGTAATGAATTACATTATGTATTCATTATGTAATTTTGAGATCAATCAGTTTCATATTTTCAGTTTTAAAAAGGTTTTAAAGAGTGTTTGTGCACGACGAATGTGTGTGTATGTGGGCTAGATTGGACTATTAAATGTACTCTGCAAGTGAACTTATCCAGGTCAACAAATATTTGATTTTCATCTTGTATTTGATAGAACTTTACAATTGCAGTCTATCATTTGATTTTGATACAGGATTTTAAAGAAATAATTTTATAACTCTTTCGGAATTCTGAACAATAAGTTACACATTTTCCTGACTTAAAAAATACTGCCAAAAAAATTACAAGTAATTTTGAAAAGACTAACTTTATGCGTAACTTTTAATTGGTAAAAAGTTTGATCGCCTTAATAATTAAATTACGTCAGCTTTCAATAAATAAGTTCAGATGTAATTAAAAATAATATTACAAGGATTTATAATGTTAAAAGTTTACTTCGTTTAATTTTTTGCAAATATTTTGCTTTTAATCGTTAAACATTTTTTGTTCACATTTGACATTCAAAGAAATAATAATCAACGTCTAGTTAGTTAAAACTCTTTTGCGTTTTTTCTGTAGCTAATTGTGTACGCATTTTACGGTGTAACTTTAAATTTATAATAAAATTGTAAATTAATTTTAATAATTTTAATGTTTTGAACTAAAGTTTCCGTTACATTACTCGAACATTGCACTCAACATATAACTGTCAAGGAAAAAATAACTAATATAGAAAATTTATGTATGCATAACAACAAATCACATTCGTTAGGATTTAATAAAACTGCGAAACATCGGAACGTATATAATGAGCGGACGATAAACATGCCAAATTAATTATTCTGAATGGTTGCAATTTATGTAACGCTAGCCGTACAAATAATACTTCAAAATTTAACTGGCTGTGGGGGCGAATAATCTGTATGATTTACAGACGTGTGTTTCACGCAATACATTATTAACATATGATCTTTAAAAATTCGTTGAAAATATTATTTTATTTCTACAGTACTAGAAATTAGAATTTAAAATATTTAAGACTAGCCGTTTAAAATTATTTGTTCAAATATTTAAGTTTTCTTAATTTACAAAATAATATTATGTAAAAAACAAAGTTTTATCTCAACATAACGTTATTGTAAATATAAATTATTGTGTTAAACTATGAAAGAAGAGTTTTATGATCGTGAAATAAATAAATTTTGAGATCAATCAGTTTCATATTTTCAGTTTTTAAAAAAGGTTTTACTCGAGTGTTTGTGCACGACGAATGTGTGTGTATATGGGCTAGATTGGACTATTAAATGTACTTTGCAAGTGAACTTATCCAGGTCAACAAATATTTGATTTTCATCTTGTATTTGATAGAACTTTACAATTGCAGTCTATCATTTGATTTTGATACAGGATTTTAAAGAAAGAATTTGTTTTTAACTTAAATATATATCATGTGCAGTACAGTACAGTAAATTTAACAAAGTACAGAAATTACTTAAAATAATTATACAGAAATTGTATTAATCCTAATCCATTAAAGGAAAAGTTTTTGAAGTATTAGTTGCGAATAAATATTTTGTAATTTTTATCAAACTTTTTATTTTGTTGGGATTAAAACTAAATATTAATAAGAATTACAAGTTGAATATTTCGCTGTATAAAATGTATCTTGGCTGTTTTCCTACAGGTCAAAGGCCAAGAGTTCGAAACCACTACAGAGCACACCAGATGGCAGTTTGGCTGAGGCTGGTGCCCGAGTTGCATCGTACAGGCATTCACAACGTCAACAGCCGTCACAACCAGTTCCATAACTACAACAACGAAAACATCTTCGAGGGCAACATCAGACTCGATAAAACCGCCACGAAGGTGTTGGAGAAAGAGGAAATGAACGGCACAGTAGCAGAAATCATCTTCCCGATAACTACTTCCGACACAATCAGCACCAGCTGCGTCAGCACGGAGACCTCAGCAGCCGCGCACAACACGACGGATCCTTTCATCAATTACGAGGTCGTAGGCTACACGGCTTACTCGACCGCTTTGAGTGTCACCATCGCTATCGGCTGCTCCCTACTCGTGCTGAATGTGTTAATATTTGCCAAAGTGTACAGACAGCAACGCGAGAAATCCAAAGAAGACGAGAAATTGTCGAAAAGTCGATCTTCCAGTTACGAAGAAATCAAACACTTTCCATCGGGCAGCGTTATCGTGGATATCGACCGTGACGTCATCTTAACCGGCAACGTGTCTCCCCTGAAGAAATCTCCTTCTCAGCACAGTCTGCAGAAACTTCCCTGCCATCATGTCCTTCACTCGAGTCTCCTGCAAACACAAGTAACGTCGACACTGCCCAGAGGAATAACGTTAACCACAAGCGGGATCGACCAGCCTTTGCCGCAGCCTCCGAACGGTTCGGTCACTCTACACATGTCTTTGCCGCGATGCAACAATACGTTCAAAAGGACAGACAAGAAACCAGTGTTCCTGGATCACAACCAGTTAGGCCAACCTCTGCCCATCCCGACTGCCGCGATAAGCGACCTTGGTGTATGATATTGTTGGTATAGAGTGTGCGCAGATATTTTAACACTAATGGTTATATAGTTCGCTCAATCTTATTTTATGTGTACAAATAATCGTGTAAATAAAATATATTTGAAATAATAAAACATCGTAATGACAAAAGTTTGTTTATATATTCATTTATGTATTAACAGTACCGTTAACAATACTTAGGATTTGAGGATATTTTAAATTAACTTCGTTTAGAAATGAGATTTTATATCAATATATCATGGTACAGCCCAGGCCCAAAATATATTATGCACCCCTAAATCAATTTTAGTTGAATCGTTTAAAATTTTTAATATTGTAAAATTGTAATGATGCCTTAAAAATTGTTCCAGAGAATGTGTTAAAACCCCTTAATTTGTATTTTTGGTCCGATTTGATTAAAACTGGATATAATAATGGATTTTTGTTAGGCCTAATAATGTCAGTAAATTAATTACCAGTTACATTCATTCAGTAGTTTAAAAATGGCGGTCATCTTATTTCTTAAAAACAAACAATTAATTTAAAAAAATTATGATCTTATTTCATCGTAAGATTTTGCAAAAAATAAAATTTTAATTTTTAAAATTTTATTTACAATGTGAAATAATTCAAAAGATATAAGGAATAATTAGCAAAAATATTGCAATTTAGGGTTCGGTGGTAAAAGCGCTAAAGCATTGGTCAGTTTACTGCGTCACTCAACTGCTCACCTAAAGGTTCTTAGTTCGAGCCGCAGTTGCTCCAGTTGTTTTTCCTTTACCTTTAACACTGAGCCCCCTCATTAGTCTAACTGGTATAAAGTATGAAAGTTAAGCATTAAAAAAGTCTTGCAACTTAACTGTTGAATATGCTATATTATAACAACAAGATTCAACCTTCACAAAAAAATTGATTCATATAAACGCTCAGATATTTTAGTTTGTTTAGCAAAATCTGTTCAATCGTTTTCATATAGCTGTCATAAAAATATAATTTGTATATAATAATTTAAAAATTAAATTCCACTCATTGAAATTAGCTGTAAAATCTAAAAATTATAATTAAATAATTATTTATATAACATTTATTAACTCAAAAATGAAAAGAAATAATTTGGTTGCACTTAAGATTCATTTTCTTTTTTAAAAAATTGATGTGTACTTTTAGCGTACGAGTGTATACGCTAAATAATAGAGACTTTAAGGCTGATTATGAAGATGAAATCATAGTTTCACTTGATATAAAACAATATTGTCATATCCGTTTTGCACCTATTACCTTTTGGCATATATTCATCCATTTCATCAGTGTTTACACATAAAAAGATTAATTTAGTATAGAATTGTAAACTTTTTTTAAAATTTGGTACTCTGTTTTGAAATGTAAATTGTTGCGTTTTCTCTTGATCTCTCTACCTTTTATCTCTTACTGTCTCTGAAAATTCTCTCGCTTCCCCTCTCTTTCTTTCTCTCTCTCTCTCTCTCTCTCTCTCTCTCTCTCTCTCTCTATATATATATATATATATATATATATATATATATATATACATGTACCACTTTCTTCTTGTGATATTTGTATCCGTTCCGGGTGTTAGCAAATCATCAGTTATATCCATACATTATCCACAGTGCTACAGGATAGTTGGGTGGAACTACTTGAGGCAAATTGTCAGCTAACAAATTGTTCATATATTCGTCATCATAAATACATTAGTGTTATGTATAATAGTATCCCAAGTTCACATACAAAAACTATATATATATATATATATATATATATATATATATATATATATATATATATATATAAAATCAAAATCCCTGACTAACAGAGTTACTGTTTTACTCTTTACTAGTACTGACTGCTAGGTAAAGCTGATACCTGATTCAAATACATCTTACTTACATAAGAAGTTAAGAAAAGTAAAGGTGTTTCTTGAGAGGTTTTAAGATTAACGGTGTCACGTTGAACAAACCACAGAATGTAATATTATTTATTTCTGCAATTAAGTACAATAACTGTCTGTGATATTAAGTGTTGTAAAACAAATGAAATATAATCAATACATGTTTTTGTTTTTAAATACTTTTGAAAAAATGTCAAATGACACTAAAAAAGATCTTAATAGTGTGCCTAAAAGATGAATGGTTAGGAAATCTGGCATGCAGTGCCAAACGGAAATTCAAATTTGACGTGTAAATTTGTAATATATCACGAAGTTAGATTTTTCTTTTTGTTCATTTTAATTTTGATTCACATAATAGCAAATGTACAGAAATTTCGGTTGATTACCTACAAGTTTTTTTGATATTCAATTAAAAACACAACACGAAATTGATTGCTTTATTTTGTACTTTATTTAATTTATTAAAATAACAAATAATTTAACTATTTTTAGATGATTTCCATTAAAAATTATTAATGTAAATTATTTCTATTGGAGCGGTCATCGATTTAAGTCCAGGATCCGTTTCTAAGAAATTAGCGCCGTTCATGACATTAAATAACATTTTGTTCGATCGATTAAATGTTTAAATTTTGGACGTTTTTCTACAACTATAAAAAAACTCAAACAAGAATAATTTTTTTAAATTTTAATGTTTAAAATTTTTATTGAATTAATGACTTTAATGATAACCGATTTTATTTTTGCCAACTATTCACACAGTTAAAACGCGTTCTAAAATTCGTTTCCATCAAGCACGGATTTTTTTTCTTAAGGCAAAAAGAACATCGAGGCTGTTATCGCCTCCCTAAATGTAAGTGTGAGTGTAAAGTGTTAAAAGTAGTAAGTTCAGTGTTGTAAGTGTAAGTTTGTGTTAGATTCGGGTACCGCGTGGGACGTCTAAATCCTCTCAATAAGTGCAGCTAGTCTGCAGCCCCCAACACGAAAGCACGGATAATCACACTATTACTTTTGTCATATTGCATTATTCGCAAATATCAAGCTCGTACTCAGCACAAAATATTTAACTAAAAAAATTAATTACTGAGTGGACCGTTAAAAGTAAGAAATACATAAATTTATAAAATGTAAATTAAATTATAATGAGATCTGGAGGGAGCGCTGCCACATTAACAACTGTCTATTCTGAAGAGCAGAACTTAAACCAAGGTTGCCACCTTTTGAAGCACGTTCCCATTTATTTCGTTTTAATTGGATTTTCATGTTAGTCACGTATTATGAGACATTCAAGTCCTTTAATTTCTTGCAAAAGCATGGAAATTGTCTGAAATTTATAACCGTTACACAGACCTGCCACATAAATTGCCTTAGTACTTTGTAGGCAAGAGAAAAGCAGTAAAAAGTGAAATTATTAAAAATATAAATTAGATTATATAAATAATTCTAGTCTTGTATGAATTTTATTTTTTAGTTTCGAGAAACTATAGGTTTAACCCTTTCTGGTACATGGAATTTTTCTACATGGACATATTCTTTTACTTTTGGGAACATATTAAGTCTCTAATGAATATGTGTGTGTGTGTGTGTGTGTGTGTGTGTGTGTGTGTGTGTGTGTGTGTGTGTGTGTGTGTGTGTGTGTGTGCGTGTGTATGTGTTTGTGTGTTGTTACAAAATATACTTTACAGCTCTACAAAAAAATGTCAAATTTTATTTCTTTTAAAAGAATGTCTATTCTTAACAAGATTGCTACAAATTTATAATGAATTTCCATTAAAATAAGTGCTTTTTGAGCAACCATGTTGAAAAATCCAAATCCTGGAGTTGAAATGACAAAGGGATCGTAATTTCAAGATAACATTTTAAGGAATCTTTAAAATTGAATTATATATATATTTATTTATTTATTTGTGTGTGTGTGTGCGCGTGCGTGCGTGTTTTAGCATGCTCAGTTTCGCAATATTGGTCTAATTTGTTTCAAACGTGTCACAAAAATTATTATATTTGTAGCCTAGATAAGTTCGTTGACTAATAAATTTTTTTGAAAGATTTATGTCAAAACTACTTTTAAAAATGTTATAACTTACTTGTTTTGAATGTATCTGAAAATATAATATCCACCTCCATTTTTATTAGCTTAGGAAAATGAAAATGTTATAATTGGTAATTTTCAAAACCCTTGAAATTAAGACATTTTTTGACGACGGCAATGGTTCATTTTCTTATTTTCAATGTAATGTAAAGTTTAAAATTGTAACACGCACAGATGCTGATCCTGATTGTTAGGGTAAAATTTTAATTTAAAAAAACTACAACGAAAAGTAAATTTAGAAATTTGCTCTATCACATCAGCGAGACAGTTTTGTGTCGCGATTTTTTCTGTATTTTTAATTCTTAGATATCTAACGTGTGTTTAGATGAATGTTGTATTTTGTTTGTCTTATTGTATATTTCTTATTAAAATGTTTTTATTCAATTTTAATACTTAGTTTGCAATAAGGAGATAGTAATATTTTTTTAATAAAACTTACAATTGTCAAATAAAAAAAATATTTAAGAATATCTCTCTCTCACCGTTCTGCCATAAATTTGTTGTAAGCTGAAAATTAATAAATGAAATACGTAAGATTATGTCACAGAAAATAAATCTTTAAAATTATAAAAAACAAGGTATTAAAGATTAACGTCTGCATTTAATTTACCTACACAAAACTGGCTTTTTTAGTAGAGTTATAGATTTAACCGCATACAAATACAAATACAAATTGTTATTGGAAATGAACTACCGACATATGCGACACCGTCCCACCCTTTTCCCTAATATGTTACGTGAGGCAAATAAAAATGGAAATATTACATCCAATTGAGTGATATTTCTTTTGTAAGTTCGTTAGAAAAAATATTAAACGAAAATAATACAATCCGTTTTTGTGTATACCTAACATGTTTTTAAACTTTAATTTAAAACGTACTTCTAACCGATAAATTATAAAAATATTCCATGTTATTTTAAAATAAAGGTATTAAACAGACAAAACTGAACGATTGCAAAGAATTTAAACATCTTATAAACCCCAGATATCTCATGAAGACTAATTTTGTAATTAAACTGAAAAAGTACGCCACAATGGGATCTACCCTTTAAGGCAAGTTTTATAGCGATCGTCCTTGTTGCAATTACAGTAATCCTTTTCGTGAAATGACAGACTTTACTGTTTAATTGCTTTAAACAACCTTAAAATACCCTTAGGTATTATTATTTATTAAAGTGTTGATAATTTGCAGTCATTAAATGTCAAATTAAATTTGTTATTAACTATAATTAATAATTAGAACAAATTTTCATAAATATAATTAACAAAACCTTATTTAATTTGAGCTTTAAAATTTTCATAACAAACTTTATTGAATTAGTAGTACATTTAAATTAATTGTGAAAATCAGAGCACAAATATTCTATTATCAAACTACTTTCAACAGGTTTCGAATTTGAAACAATCGACAAAATAAAACGGAAAATCTAACTATTTTATTAAAATCGATTCATTTTATTTTGTTTCAAATTTCTTTTACTCTATGTAAAAAGAATAATAACTGAAATTAGTAAAACAAATTCAAATGAAAGAAATTTATAAAGTTCAAACTTGAAAAAATGCAATCGAAAAAAACTAGATTTGTTCATCGTAGAAAAAGTTTCATTTTACATTTGCATTTTAAATTTGTAAAAAAATTAAAATAAAATTTTAATTTACCAGACTTGAAATTTTACACTGGAAAAATATGCAAGTTAATTTTAGTTCAGAATTTTGACATATTTTTATAGCAAATATTATATCAAATTTTAAATAACCGTTTAAAAAATACCGATTTTGTTTTTTTAATAATTTTTGTACCAATATTTTTGTGGGTGTTTCCGACCGCCACCTATAGTATTTGTTTAGGAGTTCAACGTCTAATATGGAAGCAATTTATTCTCAGTACCTTGTTAGCCAGTTAACCTAATCAGAAACACACACACACACACACACACACAAACACACACACAAATATGCAAATAAGGTTGAAATAAACTAATAAAGGACCTGTAAACGGAAAATATTCTCAACATATTTTAAATTCGATTTTTTATTCACTTTGTTAATGATTGAATAAAGGTTCAAACCTTAGCAAACAGGCAGTATATTTCAAATCATTTTATCAATGTCCAGTTTCAGGATGTTAAATCGAAAGATCCGAGGCAAATTTTAAAAATCTGACACTAAGAATGACGTCAGTTGGGAATGACATACTGCACTCACGAGAGAACGGAGCCTAAAAGGCTTGCCAACTTGACAGCTTTTGGCGCGCAGGGAGCCAAACTAAATAAATTAAAAGCAAACAGATTTATTTGCTCTCCTCTTGTGAAGCGAGTTTCATGAAATAAATTTCCAGCAAAAAAATGCTCTGGGTTACGTACTTATTAAAAGTAAAATATAAAAAAATATACACACTATTTATAAAAAGTGCAGTACAAAAAGTGAACAGAAAAATATGAAAAGCTAAACAGTAAAATAAATTAATGAAAATGTTTAAAATAACAATATTGTTCTACATGAAAATATAAAACCACTTAAATGAATTAAGTATTTATATAAAGATTTCTAACATTGAAGATATAAAGTACAAAAAATTCCTTCGAATACAAATTTTAATATTTACCTAGTATTAAAATTAGAGGTAATTTATATAAAGTGTATAAAAAACAATAGCCGTTTCGGTGGCCTAGTTGATGGCGTACTGGGCTTTCACCTCGAGGATTCGGGTTCAATTCCTGGCCAGGGCTTGACATTTTTCATACGCTATAAATCATCCCACCGTCTGCATTAGCGTGCACACAATAGTCGGACGTTAAACACAAAAAAAAAAAACAATATAGATATTTCCTAAAGTAGTGTGTTGGTGTATTATTGCAGCCAAAACCTATACAGGAAAATAACAACCAATTTTGCCATTATATTTAAATGATTAAAAATCCACTTTTTCCATTTAAAATTTTTTATTTAATTGTGGAATACTCGAAATTTCTATCGATGCTTTACTAGACAATCTAGTGACATTCAAGGTAATATCCAGACCCTAGGCCTTGCAATGTGCGTCAAACCTGAACTCTAGACTTTTCTTTAGTGACGTTAAATATTTTCAATATATAATTTGATGTCATATGTACAAAATTAAAATATAATTTTACACATATTTTTAATATATAAAGCCCGCAGGGGGTGCAGACTAGCTGCACCTATTGAGAGGATTTAGACGTCCCTCGCGGTACTCGAGTCAAACACACACTTACACTTATAACACTATACTTACGATTTTAACACTTACTTTTAGATAAACGATAATAGCCTCAATGTGCTTTACGCCTTAAAATATATATACATATTTTTATATATAATATGTATATATATTATATATATTATATATATATATATATATATATATATATATATATATATATATATATATATATATATATATATATATATATATTAGCACATTCACGGTCGCAATTTTGGTCCGATTCAATACAAAAACTGGCTAAAAAAATTAATTTTAGTAACCTTGTTGTATTTTTTAGTTAAACTCATTAAACCCGTTAATTAAACTCAGAATCATATGCTAACTGCAAATTGTATCTATCCTTATCAAGATATATGAATTGTCCTTTTTAATATCTGTTGCATTGTATGTGATGTTTGAAAGAAGATCTCCGAGTTAAGTTTTCTGCATAACTTCACTAATACTAACAAGAAAGCAAAAGTGATTATCAAAGCAATTATTAAGCAAAAGTAATCTTGTTAAAAGCAAAACCAAGAGTCAGTTAATGAGCTCTTATTTGGTATTTGGTATAAAACATATTTATTTACAAAACTGAGTTACCCATTTAGTACATATCGTTACAACAAGTAATACTGGATTTTACGTAATATTTTTGATAGCTAAAATAGAGTAATAAAATTTAAAATAAAATTAAATTATGAAATTTAATGTTGGTGATTTGTTCATTAATGATGGTAATGTTAAAAACACAAATCGTAAAAATTAGTTAATGTTTTATTATGTATAGTATGGAATGTTTAAACATGTTCATGTAACGAGTATAATGGAAACTTATTATTCTAAGGTGGTTACGAATTGTACAGTTCAATTAAAGTGAAAACATGATTGTAGTGAATTTAAAAAAGTTCTACAGTAAAAGAAACATAATAAAAAATACAATTTAATCACATGTCTTTGTTACAGTAGGCTGTAATTGCAAAGGTGTATTGCAAACTTTAATTGAATTTTTGTCGGCGTAAATATACGCTGTTACCTTCCTAGCAGGATTGTATACAATGTGTAAATGTATCTGATAATGTTGTTTACAATAAACAAAAGCAAAATCATGTTTGCCTATATACCCAATAATAATTGCACACACTTGTCTCAATAACGTGATAAGAGATAATTACAAAGTCTTAAAGTCAGCATTAATATCTGTATATATTAGCATTTTAATTTCCCAAATAACGTTTAAAATATGAAAAGAACCCGGTTCCCAGTCAAATTTAGATTCATAATGGACACGGATTTCAAAATTCAAAATGCTAATTTATGCAGTTCTTAATGATTTAAAATCGTATTTTTTAAAAAAATAAATCGTATTTTAAAACCGTTTAAGGCAAAAAAGTCCTTACTGTTTAAAGACAGCCACTTTGTAACTAGTAAACGGATTTACGTAGGTAAAGACCTTGTCTAAGCTATTGCTATATCCGTGCGCGCGCGCACACACACACACACACACACACACACACACACACACACACACACACATATATATATATATATATATATATATATATATATATATACACACACACATACATACATACATACATACGTATATACGTATATACATACATAATACTTACATATATACTTACATACATACATACATACACATATTTTAAAGACTCCTTAAAACCTATTCTAGAGGTCAAGATCGTGGTCATTTGGAAGTCACGGATCTACATCTTTCCAATAATAGGAGCTTTAATAGCTCATTTTCCGAATGAAAATTCGCTAACAATTTAGTCCGAGTAAAGAAAAAGTTTTTACAAAGTATTTTTTAAGGGGCGTAGGACCTAAACTATTTTTGCGCTATTTAACCGTACTCAAAGTGTAACGTTGAAGTTACAGAACTAAATTTGTAATTAATGTTTAATAAATGTTACTGACGCACCACATTTACTCTGTTACCAACTAAAAAATATAATAAACAGTTTCCATCAACCCGATCAGAAAACTAAGTAAATTGTAACAATATAAACTGTAAATAACAAATACTATTTGACCAAAAGTAATTAATATTGTAATTAAAAACATTAAAAAAACTAATTGGCAACGTTTGTTTTGACACAGTGTATGATAATAAAGGATGGCCTGGGAATATTTCGTGTCTCGGAGTAAGAAAAGTATTACAGAGAGAACGTGTCGAATTAATTAATTAACTCTCACTTTGATTTTTGTAACATTTTACGTGAAAGAACCAAATTGCATTAATGCAGGTTACAAAACACAGTATGCATTCAGTATGATGTTAAGTATTCAGTATACGCGTTCAGTATTATTCAGTTCATGGTCAAATGAACTCTTTTTAAATCGATCTGGATAATTGGCATCCAATTAATTAAAGCTTCTTTGTGTTTACACCTACAATGCTCTATAGTTCTTCGAGTATGGGGAGAACCGTAGCTCAGTAGGTAGTTATATTGTTTATTACGACTATGAACCTGTACGAAGGCTTCAGTCTGGTTATTACAGTTGGCTTTTCAATGAATTACATCGAATCCTCATCTTCATCACGTCTGTTAAGTTGGCAGCACAATTTTAATATTTTATTTTCTAATTTTAACGTCTATCATAATTTAGGGCTGGTTGTGGTGTTGGATTTTGCGCGATGCGTGCCAATTAGGCGAACGGGTAGCCTATAATTAGACGCTTAGAAATCAAAAAAGCGAGCACTCTAGCAGAGCCGCTGAATTTGGTCTTGTTTCTGGGGTCACTGAATCCGAAAAAGACATTTGCTTTTTATTTAAAGTGGTGGAACGTTTTTAAAAACGCGATTTTATTCAAAAATTGAAAAAAGAGAGTTTTTCAGTTTTAAATCGCGGTAACGCCAGTAAATTTTTAATATTCCCTTATGAAACTTTGGCAGTATAAATGACAAAGATGTTTGAAGAAATTAGGATTTTTACAAGGGGTTTTTATTAATTTTTGTCAAAAATATAGGTTTTTTAAAGATTTTAGTCTGATATTCGACACTGGAGCATTTAACTAGAAAACGTTGAGTGACGGAAGTTTCGAGTTTTAATTTTTAACCAACATCCTTAAAATTAAACGTTTAACGAAATTTGTTTAATAAAGTTTCAGCTCCTAAAATACAACAGAACAAAACTTACTCAATTTTGAAAATCTTAAGCGGCGAGCTGAGCTACCATCGAGCTAGCTACAATCCCCGATGGAAACACAGGACATTTTAATTATAATTAATTTAATATGAGATTTGTGTTGAGCAAAATATATACTATTATATATCAATATAAATTTGTACACTCACATCACGCAAAATCCAACTTAACACCCAGTCCTAAAACATGATGCATGCTAAATACTAAAACCATTGAAAGTTTGAAATAATTTTATTGTTAAATTAGTCAGTCAGTTGTAATGATATCTAGTAAAATATTTCATTGAGCAAACAGAACGTTACTAAACTAAACGTTATTTTTTTTAAACAATTACTTAAAATATCACCGAAATGTTGGTCATTTATATATTTAGCTTTAGAATCGTAAATTATATGAAACGGCATTTATAGTAATGTTCCTTGCAAAGAAGCTTACTGTGACAATAAACAGGCCCATTATTTTTATAGCTTTGTTAACATAATTAACTTGAAAATATACATCTCGTATTGTTCACTGAAAACATAACTACTCCGAATTTACTACCCTTATAGAAGTGTACATTTTAAACATAACTTAGAATGACTTGATATGCGTAATAATAAAATGATACGATTTATTTCAAGTAAGTTTTGAATCACTGCCATTTTTCAAAGTATTGTCAGGATTTTGCTAGTCAACGAACTAGTCTAAGCTAAGTTATTTCCAAAATTAATTTTTGTACTAATGTTCACGTATTTAAATGATATTTGTTAAGGTTAGATTTTGAAAATGCATCTGCAAAAAGTGAAAACATTACTATAAACTTCAATTATAAAAGTTCAAAATAATTCTATTGATTTATTCACACAAAGATACTTGAAGCGGAACCATATTCCCACGGGCAACTTTAACAAATATAATTGTGTTCTATGGGTTAAAATGTTTGTTTCGCAGATAAAGTGCTAATTAGTGTATTAACTTTCGGAATGGAAGATATTTAATTTTGTTCTTTAGACTAAAAAAGATATCTCTTAAGTACATTTAATTTTAATAGTTCATGTTTTAATGTTGTTTTACTACTTTTGAAATATATGTAGGAATTATTAATTTAAATTTGGAAATAATCTACTTTAATGTCCATCTAGGTTACCATAATTTCTGTTGAAGAAAATGTATATTTAAAGTTCTAATATAGCCTATTATCACTATATTGTTGATGTTGCTTGATTTTATATCGAAATCCTTTTCAGGCACTGGGATACACTCACCAGCCATAGTATTAGGAAAGTATAATACATAATATACAGAAAACAGTAAATGTACTCAATGGCCTCAAAGATGGAGGAGCAAAGTGACTAGAGGTGAGTCGCTAAACTCTAAAACCTTGAATAGGCTAATGTCACGTGTGATGTTCTAAAATGGCAGTTTCATCTTAGAACAACTTTACAGTCGTTCCTGAAATTAGCATAAGGACCTTGGTAATGCTGAATTTAACATAAGGGGAAGATTATTTTTTTTAAAATCATTATGATTTATATGTTGCAGTTAGTTCGCCTTTATGAATAGTGAAATAATTTCAACTTCTGATTATCTTAAAAAGTAGTTTAAATTAGCTTCCAGCTTTGAGAGGCTAATGGATTACACTGGTTTATAGTTAATTTAAATGACATAATTGTTTAAAAAAACACAATTTTGGTGTAAATTGTACCAAACCGATTTGATGTAAAACTTTTGCTGAATTGAAGTATAACAATTTCCTTATATTAGAAAACAGCGATAACATGTACTATTTTAGATTTCCTATGTCCCTGCTTCATTTATTCATCAATTGAATATACTTTAATTTATTCTCTTACCTACCAAAAATATTAAAGTACTTTCTAAATAATATTTTATTTTATAACTTGAATATAATATTGAAGCTATGATTTAATGTTAGCTTTCGCGAGAAAAATGAATAGAAACAAGTGTCCCAAACGAAAGATTGTAACGGAGATATGGAACGAACTAGCAAACGGATTTCGTCTCTCTATTTCTGTCTCTTTCTTTTTATTCTTCCTTTTCGATAACAAAACACTTGAACTATACAAAAACGTTGTGTTGCTTTAGTTTCGGTATTCTTCCTTAGTTGAAGAACACGTTCACGTTGTAACCTTTTACAATAAATTCGAAATTAATGTAAACATGTATAAATTTGTTTGTTAATATTGCTAGTTTTTTTACAACATAGCGTATCAGCTGTTCTGTTCAATGAAATCATCTGATCGTTACAAATTAATATAAAACACCTGATCTTTTACTATAACTACAGTAAATAATATCTAAGCTAGTTTCACGTATTTATTTAATAAAATAAAACAAGATATTTGTAAACATATCTTTACAATAATTATATATTCAGCAAAGATATAATTAATACAAACTTCGTTTCTGTCGGTATCAGGCCTCTTTTTACACTTTCACTTTTTTATTTTCTTTACTGTATTGAAATATGTGAATTATTGAGAACAATAACCGTAAATCAGTTCTAGGCTAGTAAAGAACTTAAAATAAAGTTCACATTCATGTATCAAATAAAGTTAAACTCATATCAAGGTGTACAAAACAAGAAAATTAATTTTCTAAACATCATAAACTCGTAAAAATAATAAATGATTTACCGCAACACTTGTGGACCTATATTTTGTCTTTCATGGAAAGTAGGACAGAATATTCGGGTGCCGTAGGAAACAGAAACTGTAACAGCCAAAGGCAATAATTCAGGAGCACACAGAAACATGGGAGAGTAATGGGCCAGGCTCAGCAAGAAAGATATAATTTTTAACGTCAGCAACGTTAAAATGCTGACCTTGGCAAGGCTTCTGACCGTACTGTCACTAGGAAATATAAAATATCAGATGGTAAACCCGTTCTTTCTGTACCAAACTAATTAAATTTATCTTTCAATTGATTTTCGTATCTTGATTTTGGTATACGTGGTTACATTTCCCCTGCACACAATTATGTTTTACATTGTCGAAAACTTTAATAAATCCCTCGAGAATAAACTGAAATACTTCACATCACCTAAATATTAGAATTGCGTACGTAGGCACATTTAAAGAAAATATAAGAAATAATTCATGGTTTTAGTGTCATAAATCAGTGTTTTTACTTCGAGTAGTTGCATACATGCATTTTCCTTCTTCACTTGGTGTCTTACGTCCATGTTACTTGTTGAAAAAGGTTTATTTTGGACAGTGTTGACTCAGCAAAGCAATGAATAAGACGTAATGTAAACGGTTTTTTAAAATCTAACAATATTGAACAACACTATGTAAACAAAGATTTGGATACGTGGACATTGATCTTAGTACACAAATTAATTTTAGAAAAGGACAAGTTCGTTATTTAGGAAATTCCATTAATCCGGTTCCAAATGGCGGCCATTCAAAATTCATTTCTAAAAACAAAAGATTATTTTTCAATTTAAATTTAATAATGCCTAAAATATTTTAAAAGTTGTAATTAAAATAACTATTAACAAAAATATGAATTATCAGATATTTTACAAACTGAAACGAAAAACAATTCTCCAATGAAACATTTATATTTGTGAAAGTTACAAGAGATATTGTGTAGATCTGCATTACGTAACCTTAGCGTGAACAGAATTGTTTAAACTTTTATAATTACAGTTTATCATAATGTTTGCAATTTTCAAGTATAATAATTAGCTATTCCTTATTGAAAGTAAATAAATACCGTTTACTGTTATATCATCTGAGCCACTTAATCTAGACATTATCTTAAAAAACGTAGCAGTTGTTTCGGAAAATATTTACAAATTTAAAGTTGTTTTTTTCAGGTTAATTAGCGTAACAAAGAACGGAAAAAATTTCAGATCGAAGAAATGGAGCAAAAGGTAATGCAGCAAAAAGGTTGAAATTTGTGCGAAAATAATTTTAAAATATTCCTATATAATTATACCGTTAATAATTACCTAATGAATAAATTCTCTTTTTAATCAATAGAATATATAAATAATAAATAATATAAATAAATATTTACGTCTCACATGTTTACTTGCATAATAATATCTAGATAATGATATTTACTTTCGGTGTTGTGGAAAATTAACACAAACAATTTAGGCAGACTAAGCATCCAATTAATTTTGGATTGTAATCCATTAAAGCTAATTTCATTAAACACGGCGTCAACTTTAAATATATGCCGCTGCAATAATGGGAGCCGATGTAGAAGCCTTGGTAAATTTATCAGCTGACTGATGTTCAATTTAAAGGTTTTGCTAAATAAATTCCAAAATATATTGTTTCTGGCGAATTTATGACGGAGAAAGAGCTATTGGAGCGGAATAATAGTCCCACAGTAACTAAAGATTTTAAACATTCTAATTTATGTAGATTTTAGAACCGATTTAAATGATGGAAACCATTTTTTTTTTAAATGGAGGTGAAGAAATTATTTTTACGGTTTTTGACAGTGTATTGTAAATTTACAACAATCACTTCAGCGAGATAATTGTTTGTCATGATTAAATTTTTATCAGTATTAATAAATCAAATTTAATGTATCAAAAAAACGTTGTGCGTTAGAACAATTTTTTACACAATATTTATTACACTTTTAAAACAGTATTGGGGACTCAGTGGTCGGTGTGGCTAAAGCAGCGATCAATCTGATTGATCCCTCGTCCTCATTAGTCTAACTGACATAAAATACGGACGTTGAGCAAAAAAGCATCATTTTTCTAGTCTAATATTTAACTACTATATTGATAGTGCGAACATAAAAAGTTTAATTCATTTATACATATTTTATGTTTACAATTATTTTATTATATTTGTAAATCAAAATTTAACGTATCAGTTATTTTATTAAACATCGAAACTAAAGTGAAAAGTACTCGTTATTAAACTACAATAATATGAAACTAAACTTTCTCCATTCTGATTTAGTTGACTCATCCAAAAATAATTTTTTATGATTTAAATATTAATCATTTTAACAACTAAACCAATTTTATTTATTAAAACTAAACCCATTTTAAAATAACAACATATTTGCTACTATTGTATTATAAAAGTTTAGGCAGAATTAAAATATAAGACGGGGGTCAACCAGTATACAATTTTGCACAAATCATTATCATTTGTTTCAAAACGATCTTTATTAATTTAGCTCTCTTGATTCTTCATATCGAATATTACTCGCCATATACGAATTATCAAACAAACTAACACTTCAGTGAAAGCAAGAGATAATTTCCCTTCAGTGACAAATGAAGTCATAAACATCTGAAGCTGAATCAATTACAGTAATGGCATTAAATGTAGCCTGGCAGAGCAATGGAAGGAGCCAGAGTGTGTGAGTGGTAGGGGTTACATCAGGATTCATTATTCCCTTCCTTACGTCAATTAGTCTTAAGTTGGAAAGCCTGTACGACATTTTGTATTCCACAATGATCTGCGTAACAAAGAATAAATATTAATAAATAGTTATTAAATAAATTATGTGCATCCGTTTTAAATTGCTAACGTTAGAAAATAAGCACTGCCAAACATTATTCATGCTATCATATTTTGCTATTTTCCCAAAATTCGATCCAAAAAAGCTACCAACAAAAACGCAAAAATAAACTATTTCTCAAAAACACTTCTTTACATTGCTATCACGTGTGAAATGTCAGTATCTCATTTTAAATCGAAGAAATATACTATCGAGAAAAAGCAAATAAAATCATGGTAATTAAAGGTGATTCCAAATTATAATCGATTTACAATTATTGTAACTTATTTTTATCCTATCGCTAAACACGTATCTGTAGAATTATTGTTATACAGTTAATTAACCAAAATTTACTTTTGAATTTAAATGAGTTCTTTCCTCCTACATAAAATGATAATGTTTATGATTTAATGTTTAGGGATTTAACAATATACTCGTATTTCTGCTATTTCTTTGTATAGTTTGTGAAATGCTTTTTTCATATATCGACCTACACGTTAAGATTCTGTACTGATCGGTGTCTTTATAGCAAAATTTAGCACTCAAAAAAATACATGAAATAAGATTTTTCACTGATAACTCACAAAACGTTATACAAATATTTTAAGGAAATTATTGAATTTAGTATATTCATTATCTAAGGAGAAATGCGTTTTTGTGCCAAATTACTAACGATAGTTCAGAAATAATAATCAAGTAGTGAATAAATACAATTTTTAAGTATAACTTTAAAATTTCCCTCAAAATTTAAAGATTTCAATTTAATATATTATAGCTGGAAATATTCCATTTCAGGAGCATGCAGTTTCAAATCTAAGTTACCTTTTGTTTTTTGTTAAACTAAGTTGCCGCAAAACTTATCAAAGATACGGATAACACAAGGTTCAACAGCACACAAGGTTTAATCTCAGAAATATACATGTAGTAGGAATAATTAAGTTTAGTAAATAAACTAAAGAGAAATTGACAAAAATGATATTTTTAATTATAAAATTACCAAAAGTAACAAGAAGTGGAGAAGATTACAAGACAAAATATGAAAGCAGACAATAGAACGATCTAGCAAGATTCACGAAGTGAGGAAGAGGAGCTTAGTAGAGCAGAAGGAGGGGTTGCTATTGTATATATGAGACTTATCAACCAATGGATAACCAGAGCGCTGGTAGTCTCCGAAAACGGATTTACTCCGAAACGCGTAAAATTTACGAGTGAAAATGTAACTTTAGGATTGGCAGCGATTTTTACTCATAATAAAGAAGTAATTAATAGGAAATCATTCTAAGACTGCCTTAATGTAAGTAGTTTGTCAATTTTGTTTTTATCTTTGCTTGAAAACCAACATTAATTCTAGTATATAACTACATATACCTTTCCTATATATATAGTTAACTACATATAACTAAAATTGCTTCTAGAGTTTAATTCAATCAACTACCATTTTATGAGATATGAACTAATAAAAGAGCTTTGAAACTTTTGGTTAAATAGTATGTAAATAAAGTCTGACAATTGTTATGTTCAAACAAAGTGTTTTTTTATAAATAGTTTGTTTTTAATGCAATGAAAAATAAAGCAAATTTAATTTGTTTAACTTAATATGTAATTATTACTAACCTTATAAAATGTGATGTTATTCATAAAAAAACAATTATATTTCTAGAAGTATTCGAAGTATTAATCATGTTCAAAGAATAAATTTTAAATTTTCAAAATGATATTACTGATTTAAACGTTTTACAATGCACCTTATTATTTACTTAACGCATTATCAAATCTAATTATAAAACATATTAAAATAATGTTCAATAAGAATTACTTTAAAGTGGCAATCGTTTTTATGTTACGCTATTGTAGGTATAAAACATGTGGATATTCCTTATTGAAAAAAGGTGGAGTTTTAATTTGGTTAAAACGCAAATTAATACAGTAAAATAAGCCCTTGCCTTATAAGCTCCTTCTCTCGATCGTTATCATCCCTTTCCCTTTAAGGGTGGTCACCGTAAAGCAGCTGATTTACACGGCACTTACTATAATATTACCTGATCCACTTTCAGAGATAACGCTGAGTTAGGTTTACTGCCAATAAAACATTGTCCAAGGGAGTCATTAACATGAGTAATGACACAACGGGATGACTTGTGTTGTTTAACTATTAGTGGCACGATTTATTATTAATGTAGCGATGTTTGTTTAAATTCATAAATATGAATGTGTGCATCTATTTTTGTACAATTAAATATTCAGAATTTTTTAAAGTATTAAATGACTTTTGATTGTAAATATAAGGTAGTGTAGTTGATAATTTATTGGTATATTTTTAAATATTTCTTATCGTGAACAAGTGGTTATCACGTAAAACTTTATTTTAATACTTTATGCATGTTACGTGTTTTAGGTAACCTGTGAAAAATATTTTTGGTTATCAGTCCGACTGTGTGTGTTCAAATCTCAGGAGACCAAACAAATTGACCGATTGATTTGACATATAATTTACTCATACTGAAGCAAATCCTTCGTTTAGATTTCATTTTTATTTAGAAAACCCTTTATAAGTCATATTTCTCTAAAGTTGACTTAAAAGAGTATGATCAAAAATCTTGAGTACCACGAATAGTTTTTCGATTTTATTTGTGATTTAGAATAACAATAATTTCAATTTTTAAATTTTATTACAACAAAAACAATACAAAATTTGTAAATTGTATTAAAAATATTTGACGATCCCATAATTACAACATCAAAAATTGCTACTGAGTTGTCATGCAACATGTTTTTAAGTATATTTAATTTGGCAATATTTAATGTAAATAACAAAATGATATTACTTAAAAATAACTTAGTTAAGAAGAAGAATTAAAATTATATACATAATAGATACATTTCAAATTATTATTTTTCTTCTATATCACCTAACCTGTTAAAAATATAAAATCTGAAAATAATCGTTATTTGTTACCACTTGATTTAAAACAGCAATTTACCGAAGCATAGAATTAATGTCAGTTCCAACTGGATAATAAATAAAATGATCTTGTTTCAATAACAGCTGTTATAATAATACAAATAATAATGCACGCAGCTGTCTTCCTGTCGAATTGGAAATTAATTTTAAAAATCTAATAATGAATATTATTAACTTAAACAAACATTTCGTGAGTGGAAAGCTCTTATAAATCAGCTGAAATACACAGCACTGGGACCTTGGCATTCCCTGACGGGTTTCAGCTGATAAACGTCCATTACCAACAACGATCTGCTAATCCCAACCAGCTGAGCAGCGATTAACAAACGTATTATTCTACAAAAGCAAGAAACAGAACATGTGAAGTGTTGATTAAATGCAGTTATAATTAATTGCTTCTTTAAAGCGCGGATGTAGACATTGTAATGTAGTCTCGACGCTGTATTCTGTAAAAATAAGCTATTTTTATAATGATACGTAAATAAAACATTTTCATAACATTTTATTACAATGTATTATAAATAAATACGTCCTTATTACTATTGCAGATGCGAGTTTGCTCCTTCTGAGGCATTGTTAATAGACATAACCTCAAAGTCAACACGAGTAAGAATAATATTGTGAATTATTATTTTGTCCCACGAGCGTATTATGTATTCGAATATGTCCGTTTGCAGTTTGTGTTTTTATACAACGCAGGGACATTGGTTGAAATATAAACTTAAAGTGAACGACAATAAGTATATGAATATTATTTGTTTATATTATGAACTCCAATATGTCAGCTAGATATTTGCTCCTTTATAAAATAATCCTGAAACATAGCCAATAAATACAATCTCAAAGTTTAGATGACTAAATTTATTTTGTAAATTACCAGCTGAACCAATGCAGCTGGTACAATGTGATTAGTATATATATATATATGTGTGTGTGTATATGTGTGTGTGTGTGTGTGTGTGTGTGTGTGTGGGTGTGTAATGTTATATTTAGCGGAATGTTATCACAATAAAGATGATAAAAAATTGAAGGAATAGCCTATCAGGTAATAACAGTTTCATGACAAATTGAGGAATTTTTTATTTTGAACTGCACAAGGTAGATATCAAATCAAATCACTGAAATAAAACAATGCAGGGATATTCCTTTTTTGTTTATTTCATTTCTAGTCCTTCATAAAATTGCGTAATCATTTTTAAAATAATTTTATTACATCTATTGGTTATGGAAATAGAACGATGTATACTAAAAAAAATGAAATTTGTAAATAAATATATGACTAAGAACATTTTTAATGGGAAGAAGTAATAGCAAATTTTATTACAAATAAATAAGTATAGTTTAAATAATTAAATATATTAGCTTAGATTGTTATTGAATAATAATATTTATTGTTTTTTTAACATTAAACTGAATGAAGTATATATACGTATTTATTTAAGTATACTTACAGTGAAATTATACATTTGTAGCATTGTTTTTATGTAGAATCATGATATGAAATAATGCACTAACAAATAAAAATAGAATTATATATGCATTTTAATTCCTTATTTTACTGAATATAGCTCCTCAGACATACACACGAAAATTATAATTTGTAATTTTTAGCTTTTGTAGAGCAGGTTGATGCGATTTGTTAAGTTTGAAACTAATAATTTGCTCACCAGACTGAGCAAGCTAACGTGTTGAGAAGTCTCTCTCTCTCTCTCTCTCTCTCTCTCCTCTCTCTCCCTCCCTCTCTCTCCCTCCCTCTCTCTCCCTCTCTCTCTCCCTCTCTATCCCTCCCTCTCTCTCCCTCCCTCTCTCTCCCTCTCTCTTTCTCCCTCTCTTTTTCTCACTCTCCCTCTCTCCCCTCTCTCTATCTCCTTTCTCTCTCCCTCTCCCCTCTCTCTCTCCCCTCTCTCTCTCTCTCTCTCTCTCTCTCTCTCTCTCTCTCTCTCTCTCTCTCTCACTGTTTTCCAGTTAGTGTATACACAAAAGAAGAAAATACAAAGAATATTTCAAATTTCCAAGTTCTTTCAATAATCGAATTATTAATGCTTTCCCAATTTTCTTGTGCTCGTTGGGATTATTCAACCTTAGTAATATTCACAAATGCATGAAAATTTGTACGATGTCAAATACATGAAGATACAGGCAAGATATTTATTGAGGTCAGAGCTCAAAAATCCAGCTGCTGTTTATTTTATTCGCGAATGTATCGTAAAGCGATTTTATTTTTTATTGGGTTATCTTAAACTAAATGTTAATCTTTATTATTAACTCCCTACACGAAACAGCCAAATCATAATTTCATTTAAAAAAATCTTATTTTCACTGTTAAAATAATTTAGTGTGTTATGATTGCGTCGATTGTCAAACATTTTTATAAGTGCGTACTTAAACTCACCTTTTTTAATATTTTTAAACACAATTTTTTATTTCTATTTTGTTTTTTCTCGTAATATTTTATTTAGTATTAGATTTTTAAACGTAACAAAGCTTGGTGAATCTGGCACTGCCACAACAAAGAAGCTGAGGAAGTAGGGTAGTAGACTGGTAATCTCAACGGATTTGAGCAGAAGGATTTATCCTTCTCATCAGCAGTCATTGAATCTGGAAATCAAACACTCTTTATCTCCTGTTGGCAAGATCCACCTAATCATAGATTATGTCAAAAGTGATGGCCTCCTCCACCTCTCATAGCTTAAACATATTTTTTTAAATGACAAGTTCCTATCCAGTTGTGACAAATTGTGGCTCTCTCACACCATAGTCCCTACAATGAGTGGATTACATACGTTGCTTTCCACATAGGGTCCATATTGTCCCTTTACTTCACATGCAAAATCTTTCAATAGACCTTCCTGACTGACAGCTTTCAAGTCTTTGATTACAGCTTTCCGTCAGCTCTGTTGCACCAAGGTCATTTGCCTCTCTCCCCGACGCTCAAACGGTCGAAAGAATTTGCATTGTTGTTTCATTTTCGGCGAATCTCTCCTATATGTTTGTGCTTATCAATCCAGAAGTGTGACTCTTGGAGATTTTCTGCTGATTTTAATTGGAAACCCATTTTGCTACCGCTTCTTCTCTTTTAAACTTTTGAACGTTTAGGTTGTCGTGCTCCTGATAAACGTTTGTAGATACTAATTTTGTGACATTCAACCTCACCTATATTTTTTCCATTGTAGGTTGCGCAGGTCCACCTAACAACCTCATAGTTTGTGTTGACTGACTGTAGGTTCTGTGTGGTTAGGTACAGCTTCAGTTTTCTCCATTTTTTTTTTTTTTTTTTTTTTTTTTTGTTTAACGTCCGACTATTGTGCACACTTTGGCTAATGCAGACGATGGGATGATTTATAGCGTATGAAAATGTCAAGCCTTGGCCGGGAATCGAACCCGGGTCCTCGGCGTGAAAGCCCAGTACGCTATCAACTAGGCCACCGAGGCGGCTCTATGCTACTGTTACTATCCAGACCCATTTTTTCCAGTTATTTATTGTTTTAAGTTTGTTATCGGTTGGTTTTCAAATATTAAAAATCCAAACGTACATAGCCTTGCATGCATAAGTTATAGTGGAGTTAAAATTATCTTTAGGTTAAGAAGATTAAAACTTAAGTCGCCTTTTATCCATGGTAGACATTCTAATAGTAATTGTTTCTTTAGTAATGCGACCTTCGACGTATGCTGTTCAACTATTCCTTAGGATGTGCAGGATTAGCAATATATTTTAGCAGTCTTTCCTCTACCGGGATTTTAGTAGAGACCTACCATTTCGTTATATTAAATTGAGTTTTCAAGACAGTTACATAAATATAAATTTGTCATCTGCAAAGAATTGGATGTGAAAGAAATAATACACTTTCAAACAAGTTTCCTATTGCAGGAGATTTTGTATTTCATTTAATAATGCGACATACTGATCACTTTATCTGTTTCAAATTAAACGAGTTTTTGTAATTTTTTTGGTGTAGGCTAACTATAGTATTATGTATAACATAAATAAGTGGGCAATACTGCGAACACTTTGTCCTCGGGACAATAAACATTCTCCCCCGTCCAAGCACGAACGATAAAATAATTCCTTCCGTGCTCATGTTTCAACCTGATTAAGCTAAACGAACTGACAACGCGTGATAAAAAAAGTAATTTAAACTTTTCATTAAAACCTAGTTAGTTATTTTGTTATATATTTATGTGTAAAAATTTCATAACAACAAATAAGCATTATTTTGTATGACAAAATTGTAATTTCGTAGAAAATTAAAAGGAGTATTACTTTTTGAACTGCATAGATTTAATTTTACAAATGTTTGA
Source organism: Callitettix versicolor (assembly GCA_022606455.1). NCBI lineage: Eukaryota > Metazoa > Arthropoda > Insecta > Hemiptera > Cercopidae > Callitettix > Callitettix versicolor. The sequence goes on from CM040191.1 coordinate 43,259,120, forward strand.
ACAATTAAATTATAAAAAATACTCTTTTTTATAATAACAATAATTGTTTATTATAATTTAACAATTCATAATTTTAACACCAAAGTTCTTAATAAAAAAAACAACAACAAAATTTACACTGATTCAATAAAAATCTTCGCTGAAAAAACAATTACTGCTTTGGCAAATATTCAATACCAAAACGTTATTATCAGTTGTATAGTGCAATTGTTAACACAACGTCATTTTAAACTATGAAAACATTTTTTGAACTCAAAACTGTTCCTAGTTGAATTCTGTAAAATTTCTACCGCTAACATTTATGGTACAACACTTTGCATAAACATTTTAATATATAGGCCTACTATTTTTACTTGTGTTGAAGTTTACAACGCTGACATGAACGAGGTGATAAGAGCACCGATCAGCCTGCTGCGTCTTTGAACTACGCACACCAAGGGCATGGGTTCGAGACTGAAGTTACTGCTGTAAGCGTTAGCTCTAGTCCTTGTTAGTCTAACTGACATTCAAAATGGACGTTAAGAAAAACAAGACTTTCAAAATAATTACACGCTACACTGAAATTAATGGTACAAAATAATTGGGTTTAATACATTTGGATCCTACCAGAAGTCAGAATATTTTCTCCTCAACAAATACTACTGCGCTTAACCAACATAATTGGAACAGTTTTAAAAATTGCGAAGACATACATTTAATTCACTTTGAATATGGATATTATTTATTCCACCCATTATTGTGCACAATAATAATGTAACAATTTAACAGCCCTAACAATGTTTAACATGTATCATGTTTTAGGGCTGGTTTTGATGTTGAAATTTGCGGGACGCGTGATGCGAGGAACATGTTTATATTGACATGTAACAGTATATTTTGCGCATCGCAATTCTCATAATAAATTAATTATAATTAACAATTTCTGTTTCCACCAGGATCGAACCTTGTGAGGAACATGTGATAACGACTACACAACGGAAAATACGAAAAAATTCGACCGATTTAAGTATATGAAATGAATCGTTCATTTAACTTTGGTAGTTAAAGATTAATACTTTTAAAGTATTAAAAGATAAGTGGTTTTATATTAATTCGTAAAGATCATCTGATTTCATTTAATAGCTGATAGGCTATAATACGTTTCAGGTTAAGTTGTTAAAAACTAGCTATGCTAATTTGTCATGTTTTTGAACAAGTTATCGTAATTAAAATAATAAAAGAAGAGAAAACGTGATACATAATTTGTATTTTTAGTTAATAAAGTAATTGTTTTACATTTTAAAATTTGCTTTAATCGATAATTTAACTTCCATTAAACGTACAATAATCGCTGCATGCAACTGGTTGTATGACCTGATCGAAGCGAATTTCAAAGAGTAACAGTATTATAACATAACAATAAAATTATATTATTATGTTATATAATATATTATAATATAAGATTTACGTATTAATTATTTAATAACATATTAAATGTAAATGAAGATCTTACAATTTCATCATTCAAATCAGAGTTAAATTCTGCATATATAATATTTTTAAATTTTGTGAAATATTTAATAGGGATCGTTCTTTAATGAAATCGTTCTGATATCTTTGATCTACCATGAAATCTTTATAATCTTTTTAAATCTTTAATCTACAGCTTGACACCGATGACCTATAGATTTTCCCAATTCCAATTTCGCTAATAATCTCGTATTTTGAAACTCCTTTACAAAAAACAAGTAATATAAAAAAGTTTTTAAAATCAGTTCCTACTTAGGCCAATCATTTATTTCTAATTTTATATCGTGCTAAATATCTTATATAAGAGAATTTTTTTGTCTCCCATATAAAAATAAGATTAATTAATTAAATTTAATTAATGGTTTAATATTTGAAAAAAAACTGCATTAACATCAAATGTCATCCACTAAAAGTTTAAAAAATATATTTGAGTGGATGAATAGAAAGTATTTTATTAACGATTGAAAATGTGATCAGTATAGGCTATATAAATATATATAGGGAGAGTGTGAACTAATAGTAGGAATTGAATAAATACATAAGTAAATAAATAAATAAATGTACACATCAGTTAAGTATCATGACAAAGACTCCAATCGTGGCAAATAATCCAATTAGCGGAATATATTTAAAGTACCGTGTTCAATTAAATTAGGTTTAAAAGACTATGTTTCTAAAACTAAAACCAATTAATTGTTAACTCGAATTGTTTTTGTTTGTATTAAATTTATTTTAGTGCAAACTTAATTATAACATTGTTTAGTGTGTTTTAATTAACATTATTATTATTAATTATAGTTGTATGTGTAGTCTAATAAGTAAGTTATTTATTAGATATATTAGATAATTACTTATGATTTCAGTGTAGAGGAACTGAAACAGAATTTATGCATAAACAGAATTTATGCAGAAAGACCAACAGTTTTGTAGCCTTAACAAAACCGCTCTCGTCCTTTATCAAAAACCTTTACTTTGTTTGCAGTACTCGATCTAAAACAACCTTAAACAACTATTGTTCAAAATATTAACTACACTCGTCTGTTAAAGCCATTTTATAGGATAAATACGTCACGTGTTACACTAATAAACGATACTTCGTACTTTCAATAAAACATACCTAATTATTACACGGTAAAAGTGCAAACATTATGAAAAACACCAATTATAAAAGTTTAAATAATCCCTTCGAGTTATTCACTCCAAAGAGACTTGGAGCGGAATCGTATTCCCTCTTGCAACATTCACGAATATAATTGTGTCCCATGGGGGGCATTTTTTACATCGCAGATATAGTAATAGTTTTGTTTTAACATTTGGAATGAGAGAAGTTAATTTATTTGTGACATACAATGTATAATTAGGATATTTATTCTTGTGTTCTTTTCATAACTTTGAAAGTAGGCCTAATCTGTGGTTTTGTTTTAATTAAGCCTATCTTAATTCTAAGTAATTTATATTAAAAATAATTCCTGAATTAGAAAAATTTAATTGGATAAAGAGCTATTGCAACCATTAAAAATTAATGCTTCGATTTTAACTAAAAGAAAATATCTACAATGTATTTAAAACATTTATTTTGAACAGAAGTGCTGGTAAAGTGTATTAGCGTATATTAATATTTTAAATATATGAATATGATTAAAATTTGAAAATACATCTGTATTCGAACAGTAATAAAAATATTGGTCAAAATATTAAAAACGCTTATGTTGAAAAATTATGATTTTTTGGAATATTTGAATTTGTTCACCTTTTGAGACTGTTATGTACAGATTATTTTTCTGTGTAAAGAATAACCTAAAGTATTATAAACAAAATTTGTCTTACTATTTTGAATAAAATTTGACCAAATATAGCGAACGTAAGAGTGATAATAAAGGCACGCACCAAATCCACCCTCCTACCTACCCCAAATATATGTAAATTTTAACGACCCCTCATAAATTTATCTAGGGTTAAGGATTAGTGCCTCAAGGATTATAGTCCTACTATATTATTCAGTTACCATTTTTCAATTAAATTTCATAGTAGCAATATTTCTGCTAGTGTACACTCTTACGTCTATTGCGATTTAATAAGATAATATTAAAAGTAATCATAAAAAAGCATAATTTGTAACACTTATTCTTTAAGAGTTATTTTTGTAACAGTTTTAATTATTTAATAATGCATTATTTAATTTGTTAAAATTTAATTATTAAATAAATGCTTGTGTTTGTGTTAAAAAAATGTTACTGTAAACACTTAATAACGTATATTAAATACAAGTGTAATCGTATGCCACTCTTTTAGTAATTAAATTCAAGAGGAAGTGCGGTGGAACTAGAGGAGCGGTATGGGTACTGACCTGGAACAGGTTGTACCTAATTAAACACCACAAAGCAAAATTTTATAGGAATAGATTACCAGTGCAGATTAAATATTACATTACCGATAATACAGATTCATTTCAGCAAACTTCTAACAAAATTTATCCTTATCATACAACAAAGACTGTTTACCTGTATAAGCTTAATAGTGTAGCAAATGCGACTCTTGAAAATATTTTAGAGAATTTTACATAAAAAATTAAATTATATTATTCTAACAGTTTTAATATGGGAAGTTTATATATATATATATATATGTAGCAATCTCCTTTAAATAAATTTTAAAAAATTACAGAAGCTTAAGATTATTTACAGCAAATTAAACTGCGTTAAATAGTTGGCCAACAGTGTGACTAATTACATTTCTTAGCGTAAAACCAAAATTAATTTTAACATGAGTACATTTTTTAAACAAAATATACATTGAATAATTGATGTTAAAAGATTAAATTTTGAATTCGCCTTTGAAAGACAGTTAGGCCCAAATTGATCTTGTCTGCACCTCCCAATATGCAGGGGGTACTGACTAGCTACAGCTATTGAGAGGATTTAGACGTCCTTCGCGTTACCCGATTCTAACACACACTTACACTTACAACACTAAACAACACTAAACTTACGACTTTAACACTTTTCGCTCAAACTTACATTTGGGGAGGCGATAATAGCCTCAATGTGCTTTTTGCCTTGAAATAACAAATATTACGTTTTTAATTATTTTACTAGCTAACTTTAAAATAGTTTGAACAAGCACTTAGCCAAGGCACACATATTTTGAATTCTGATTTTAAAACACTCGAGACAATGCGGTAACGCAGGGTTGGTTTGGGCATTTTACATTTATTTAGCCCGAGTTCGCTTTGAACTGTTTAAAGAAAACTTCATAGCCTGAAATTCAGTAGGATTTAGTTTGTAATTTAAGGTGTGATTTGGCTAATACGTTCGATCTCGACCTATTGCTGCTAGACAGTAATTAACAGCTAGTTACTTAAACCAGTTGCTCAAACTGTTACTATTTTTTTTTAATTGAAAGCTACAGTTCTGTTTGCTGTGAGTTATGACTTTGAATTATTATGAATTACGTGCGCAATGAGTTATTATTTGTTTTAAAATAATGTAATTAAAGTTTGAAAAGTTATTCTGCTAATATTATTCAAATATCAAAAATATACTCTCCGAACACTCTTTTATGAAAGTTTTACATGTGTTTGAAAATCTATTTTTCCTTTTTTTAAATCATACTACATACCTACGCTCATGTTACACTTAGTGATTTAAATATTTGTCTTGTTCATAAAATATAGTGGCATAATTTGCATCACACAAAGCACTTAATAAGTGCTATTAAGTGCTCATACAAGAAATAACTCGTCATTTCTCACATTATGTAAAAGCGTGCTGAGAGACTAACGTGTTCTATGTATCACATCTGACCCAGGTCTGATACCTGTAGTGAAAAAGTCATGTAACGGGAGGTGGAGTTGTGTGTGTTGCGGTATATAGAATTTGAAGTGGCCTAATAGTTAGCCTCAGTGTTACAGTCGTAATGATTATATTGAATTATGTAAAAGTAAATTTATAACACAATAGTGTCTTAATGCTTTTAAAACATGCAACGATAAAATACGCGCATTGAAATAAAGTAACTTAAAAAAAATATATTACCTGAAATAAATGTTCAACTGTTTGAAAACACTATCGAATTTCCAAACACTACCAACAATCACTAACATATAACAAAAGTATTTCGATACGCTGTAATCAAATATGGTACGAAAATAAAAATTACATACTTATCAAAATCCTTAAAGTTGTGTAAAATGACACCTATATAAATCATAGCAGTATATGTGAAAAAAATTAAAATATTATCAGTGTACTGAAAATATAGCTTTGTATTGAATATACTGTACATAATAAACAAAATTATGTAAAAAAAAACAGTGAACATATTTTAAACATTACCAATTTATATATTTCGGTTCATTAATTTCATCATGCAATTAGAAACGGTAATTAAACTAATAAACGATCGTTGCTAACAGTAAATATTAACACGACCATGGTGTAAATCAATATTTATTTAATAAATTGAAAGTCATTAACATGCACATTAGTTTGTGTCAACATGCATTTACATATTTGATATGCTGTGATATATTACATAACGTAGCAACGTGATAAATAAACAAGACAGTTTATGAAATGTATTTATTTTTCACATTATACTCTTCGTGGATCTTTCATAAGTCTTAAAACTACAAAAGATACAATTTTAATGAAACATTCAGGTTCAACGGGGAATTTCGTATTGATTCGATACCCCACGTGACCAATTCAGATTCGCAATAAAAACTCTAAACTTTATGCGTTTTATATCTTTTCAAATACCGTAAATTAAAATAAAACAATACGATATTAATATTTAGATTGGACATAACATATTTAATTTGTTTTATACTTTAAATGTCCATTACATTTGTAAATAAAATATAATGAGAATATAACACGATTATTATATTATTAATTTTTTTTTATTTTAAGGCGAAAAGCATATTGTGGCTATTATCGCCTCCCTAAATGTCGCCTAGGTGGCCTAGTTGATATCGTACTAGGCTTTCACCCCGAGGACCCGGGTTCGATTCCCGGCCAGGGCTTGGCATTTTCATACGCTATAAATCATCCCATCGTCTGCATTAGTCCAAGTGTGCACAATAGTCGGACGTTAAACACAAAAAAAACCTAAATGTAAGTGTGAGTGTAAAGTGTTAAAGTAGTAAGTGTAGAGTTGAAAGTGTAAATGTGTGTTAGATTCGGGTGCCGTGAGGGACGTCTAAATCCTCTCAATAGGTGCAGCTAGTCTGCATCCCTCTGCGCGGAATATAATACGAATGGAATTCATATTCAAATTACAGCAAAGAATTAAAAATATTCATATTTTTTACTCTGTAAGGGCTTAAAATCCCGAGTTCTTCAAATCCAATTTCAACTCGAATTCAGTGAAAATTTTCCTTTAAATGTTTACCCTAATCGAAATAAACAGTATTCAACCGCCTTTGGATATATTCACTCACATATAATTTTCTGGAGGGATAAAATCCACCCAGTAATAATTACTCCATTTGAAAGTAATACACGATGTTTAAAACATATGGGTGTTTTTGTGAAAGGAAAACAACTAGTTGGCTGTCAGGAAGTAATGAAGTTTTAGAATAGGAATGGGGAAGTTTCACGCGTATCCTAAAATCAACCGTTGGATTTAGCAGGGAGCTTGGAATAATACAGAAAACTATTTTAAAATGTTTAAAATTACACCTATACAAAATTCAGCTTTTTTCAAATATTCAAATAAAATGAATTTCTTTTAACTATTTGTAAGAAAATACAATAATTTAGAACTACAATGTGAAAATTATTTGAAATAATTTATAATTCATTTTCTGGAAAATTAATTCAAAGTTGGATTGTATCTGAGCCACTTCAACTGTAAATTAAATTAGATGTCTATTCGAACATTCTGGTTGTCACTACTGTGTGGGAGCTTTACACGAGTGTTTCACTTGTGAACTTGATACATGCACTCCATGTGGAAGTCCAAATTAGTAACCTTACTCTGACTGCCTTCATTGACCGAATTCAACAGTTGAGATCCAAATTTGGCACGGTGTCTCTATTGTTAGTTTCACGCAACAAACGGCACAAGTTTTATTATCTTATTTGAAATTTTTAAACTGATCTAACATTTTGAAAAAAGTAAAAAATACAGTTTGTTATTCATTATTCTACAACTAATAAAATATATTTGGAAAAATTGCAAATCGAATAATTAGGCCTAATGGTAAGACAAAAGAAGAACATAAAACGTTCATTGAATTTGTCCTATAGAAAACATTTTGTAAGTTGTTAAAAATTATAATTTATTTTTACATATTTATTGTCAATTTTAATTCACATTTTTTGCAAGAAAATCTTTTAGCAAGTAACTTGGAAAATTTCTTAATCATTCAATCCATTTGTAAAATATCACTACTTTAGTTCAAATAATGAAAACAAAATTAATGTTTCCCCGTTGCAATCACTGTCAACGTAACTACATTATGTTTCACTTTCTTAAATAAAAGCAAATTATAATTCTTATTATACGTGATAGTAAAATAATCACATTTTAAAAATTGCAAAATAAAATATGAAAAAATTACTATTTAATAGTTACTATTGAAATTACTAAATAATGATCTACTCATTTAGCTGCAATGTTGGATGTTACAAAAAATAAAACTGGAATTCAGAATAATAGTTCATAGCTAGACAACACAGATATGTCACTATAAAACTAAAGTGTTTAACTTGAGAGAGCAACGTCAACTCGTAATGGCCCGACTCATCAAAATAGAAGACGGTATATATTTTTAAAATGTCAGTTATAAATTGCTGACCTTTCGAATCTCTAGACATTGCAAATAAAGAGACTGAAAAGACTAACAGTAAATTACTTTTATAAAATTTAAATTTATATTTCTTTAAAAAGGCAAAATTATATTTGTTTAAACGATAAAATGGTGTTAAATACATTAACTGTAAAGATTGTAAAAAAATATGTTTTAAAACACCAACTAAGTTCAAATTCAACAAGATTAACGTTATTAAAGCAAATGATGTTAAAAATAAATAAAATAATACTGGCATATTTATTGTCATTTATCGCAACATTTCAATTGTATAGGATACTCATATATGATGAAACTATTTTTAAAATAAATAATTGAAATTATATGCTTAATCAGGCACATCGAAATTTGAGAAAACACAAACATAGCTTTTGAATCCATTTATTAGTTTATTTTACACTATAAACTACAAAAAAATAAAATAAAACGAAATTTCAAATACAATATAATTTTACTGTAATTATTTACGCAGTTTAAAAAATTACAGTAATTAATAAAAAAATTAAGAAATGTACTAAAATAATTTGATGGACAGCATAGAAGTGGGATTGGTCAAAAAGAACATTGATGTTTATGACATTGATCAAACTATGGTCTAAAATTAGAACTACTTAGAGAGAAAGAGAAGAGAGAGAGAGGGAGGGGAGAGATAGACCGATCAAGGTTAAAATTCAATTCATAACTTAAAAGTGATGTATTTGTACACGGACTGGTGGAGCGAATGACAGTTCCAAATACGGTTGAATAAAATAACATTGGGCCTATTTACTGTTAACGGACAGATACATGTGTAAATGTTCCCATTTAATCGAATCAGGTTATTATCGATTTCGTAGGATTTCGATTCGGGTGATTAGAGTTCGGTAGTCGCTATTTTACTGTAGATTATAATTAAAATTATTAGACTAAATTAAATCAAATACAAAACAAAATTCCTTGATTTATCGCATTGCATGAAAATACACTTAAACTTTAAAATACGGTAAAACTACCCACGATCTTTAAGTGTACAGTTTGAAGAACAGTAAACTGACCGTTTTCTCATCGACATTGACCACCAAATTCTGAAATTTGTAAAACTGGCGGAATGACAGAATAAATATTGATTTTTTAAGAAGAATTAATGTTAAACTCGAAGTAAATATAACTAAGGTGTTGAGTTGCATAAAGATAATTAAGTCTAATTGATTGATGAAACTAGTGTTATGAATAAAATATGAATCAAGTGAACAATTACGTGTTTTCAAATTTTATATGTTTATAATATTTGGAAGACAAGTAAAATAATTTCTGATAAAATTATATTAAATACCAGACAGGTTTATTACGAAAAACAAAAATTGGTCCTATAAAAATAATGTTTAATTATATAGGACTTATACGTATGAAGAAATAATATAATTATTAAGCACTTCATAGATGTCAAAGTGACACAAATGAGGCACTAAATGCAATTTACATTTTGGTAGCCTGAAAGAGGTTTAACAAAAAAGAAAAATTTCCGAATTCAATAATTTAAGTAGGACATGAAAAACAGTAAAAAAAGTTGGACATGAAAGAAAATATGTTATAAGAATAGCACAACATATTATCTTTAACATTATCTTTAAAATATTTACACTTATCTTTAAAATTCTAAGTATGTTATTATTGATGTTAGCAACAATAAATTGAATGTGGATTAAAACAAAAGTAGTTAGTTAATATTAATTTATTTAAAACTGTCAAACTTAAAGATAGGTTCGAAAAATCTTTTACCTATAAAGCATTACCTTAATTATCTTTAAGTAATTCAACAACAATAGCTTAACTCTATTAATTCTCGTTAAAGTATTATATTTGAACTTTTTTCTTTTTAACGTTCATTTTTTGCCAGTTGGACTACTGATTGTTCCATTATATATTTTGTAATAATAAAAATACTATCTATGTTATTTCAGGACTAAAAATATTACTTCAAGTGTGATTTTATGTTGAATAAGTTGAAAGTTAGTGCAGTATCTTATAACAACAGTATTTTCAGTAATGTGGTTTATAACAGGTGAGGTGGGTAATGGAAGTAGAACGCTCTTCATCGAAATAATTGAGTTGGTTGAAGTTCACCAAGTTCAATTTTGTTTCTGATTAATTCCAGATCTTTGTGGTAACGTAGCAGTTAATGACTCAAGTCAAACTCCAGAATATTCAGGTGATGAAATTAAATTGAATTTATGTTAAATGAATAGCTATAGAAAGCAAATGTTTACAATAACAGGTCAACTTTAAATGAATCGCAAAAACAGTCTACCCAATTACTGTCAAACATTCAGTACCTAAACGTAATTATCAAAACAAATATAGTGTATTTTTTATCGTTTTTTGATCAGGTCAAGCTTTTGTTTCTTTTAATTTAAATCAATTTAATAAGCAAAATGAATTTAAGACTAAAGTGTTTGAATATACTCAATAATAAAGTAACAATATTTGTATTCGTTTGTGTCATTAACTGACTTTGAAACATTTACATATTTGTTAATCATGCTTTTGATATATTTTTTTCAAATAACTAATTCTATTATTAATTTTTTTAAAAAGTTTTAAATAAAGTTTCTCAAGAATTTTGCGTAAAACCAACAGGGTATGCAGTGTGCAGCGCTGAATAACTTGCCAAGTTGTTTTGGTAACAATGGAATTCTTACGAGCTTTTGCAGCCACGGAATGTGTTTCATTAAGCACTAAACCATGAGTACTCGAGTCCCGTCAATCTTAGACTTACCGTATATTGGCAAGTACGTTAAACGCTTTCGCCTGTCTTACTACATAACTTGCAAGTCTTTGGCCTGTTATCTTTGTATTGTTTAGTGAATTTCCATTGGAAAATGAGCTCTTGGAGTGAAGCTTTCACAAACGTTAAAAAGAAGAACCGAAACTTTCAATGAGCTCAATGAGTTCCGAAACTCATCTGGTTCAACTCACCTAGTTCAACGTATAATGGGATCGATAAATTGCATATATTTGGATTTTTCGAATTTGCAATTTTGGTCTAATGTTATTTAAACTGGTCACAAAAACGATTTTTATAAAACCTTAAACAAATTCGTTAATCCAAAGAAATCTATTCAACAGTTTCAAAAATGTCAGTCATTTTAAATTTAAAAAAATACAACATTCTATTTTACTGTTTACGAAATTACGATTTCATATCATAATCATCTTTACAAAATGTATTGAGATGCATTTAAAATTTGTAAAATTGAAAATATAAAGTGCTAATTTATTTATCCCGATTTTAACATTAGTTTTTTTGGTGAAATCACGTTTTCATAAAAGTTTTAGCTAAAAAAAAATTATGTTATTACAATTTGTAAATTTGTTTGTATCACATCAACAACAAACGCTATTATTATTTTGTTATTTTGAATTGGTTTATAATTAAAATTCTTTACAAGTATGAACAAGTATTTGGCTCCAATATAAAACTTGCTAAAAATGCTTGAAGCATTAAAGAAGCAAGGGGTTAAAAATCACTCTAAATAGTGATATTATTTTGTGTAAAATATAATATAAGTACAAATAAGTTTCAATTTCAGAAGAAAATTACTCTAATGTATTAGATATTTTAATAAAAATTTAGGAACGAATAATAAAATTTTAATAATTATGGAGAAAAGTTGTAATGTTTTTATTTTTTGAACATAAAACAATTTCAATTATAAACGTAAAATTACTATTAGTAAGCATAAAAGAAATTTACTAAACAAAACTTTTAGTTGTAGTAGAAATAGTTTCTTGATTATCGATCTGTGTTGGATAATCCATTTAATTCAGTAAAATACGTTTTTACAAAACGGCCTATGTCGTTGCAAAAACATAAATAAATTAAAAGAAAACATTGTAAAATTTTTCAATTTAAAGTATGTTCATATGCCGTAGTAACGATATAAAGACAGATATGCATCATTTCACGACCCACTTTTATTTGTTCGCGGGACTTATAAATGGACTTCTAATGGATTCTCTAAGTGTTGGGCGTTAGGCGGACTATAATACAGGTTTTTATTGCTAATGTATAATCATGTAAAAAAGTCTTTAAAAACACAGTATAAAAATAGTTAAAATAACCGTAAGAAACCTGATTTTTTCTCTATGAGGCAGCCTATCTATGAGGTAAATATTAAGCTTTAAATATAAAAAAGGGCTCGACGACTGATATAGCTAAAGCACCTGCGGCGTCTCTGAATTGCGCATTTGAAGGTACTTCGTTCGAACAGCAGTTACTCCCGTTATTTTATCTTATTGTTAACGCTGATCCTTAGTCCTTCTTAGTCTTATTGGCATAAAGTATAGGCGCTAAAAATACTACGGTCTAATAGCTTGGGGCTACGATTATTCTAATGTTTACGTCTTTTTCACAAAAGTCAGGAATGAGTAGAAATAAAAAGCGTAACAATTATGGGGGGAAATCGTAATGTATGTGTCTTTTTGAAATTAAAAAAAAAATTAAAAAGTACACTTTTGGAACTCGGGGAGTTATCGACTTATTATCTTTACTGAATATAGTATATAATTAATTTGAAGATATGTTTACAAATATCTAGTTTTGTTTAAATAAATAAATACGTGAACCTGGCTTAGATATTATTTACTGTAGTTACAGTAAAAGATCAGTTGTTTTATGTTAATTCGGAACGATCAGCTGATTTCATTGTACAGCTGATAGGTTATAATAAGTTTCAAGTTATATTGTTAAAAACTAACAATATTAACAACAATTTTTATAAACTGTATTAATTTCCAATGTATTAATAGTTACTACGTGCATGTGTTCGTAAATTAAGGAAGAATATCGAAACCAAAGCAACACGACGCTTTCGTATAATACGCGTGTACTGTTACCGCCAAGGAGGAAGAAAAATAAAGAGACAAAAACAGAGAAACGAAATTCGTTTGCTGGTTTGCGTTTTATTAAAAAGATTCGGAACATTTTTTTCTATTCACTCCTGTAGTCAAAGCTAACATTAAAAGCTTCGCTTCAAAATTAGGATCGGTAAATTATTAGTAGGAATCTTAAAGGAATTCACTAAACAAATCTTTGAGTTAAAGTGAAAATAGTTTCTCGATTTTACATAACTTATTGTAACATCTCTTTAAACCTTAAAATTTTTATATTTAGTTATGAGAACCTTCAATAATATACCTATTAAATTAAAGAATACACTATACTAAAAAGCATTGAATTACTCTTGTCTATGTACCAAAAGAGATATTGTTTAATTGATTAATTATATAAACATTTATAAGTTAGGCGTAGGAATTAGGTTTATAGGATCTAGTTTGCATGCTGTATCTGTTCTCACGTATTAGTTTATCTCTGCAGAATACAACTGCAATTGTAATGTAATTCATTATCACTGTATGTTGTATGCATGTATTTCAATATATAAACATCTTTGAACTTAGTGTTATGCATACATAAAATGACAAATTGTTTGTATACGGTATAGGATTATCAAAGCTACCTCAATAGCTTTCTTTTTGTATAGATATGGAAAGTTAGAATAACTTGCAATCCATTAAGCTTCAAAGGAATGTTAATATCAATGTTTATGTTCACAAGAAATGTTATAATGTACATGCTTGGCGTCTAGTTAACTTATGTGTTCTAGTTGGTATGTCATTAAAAGCAGAATAACATTTCACAGACTCTTTCGTGTTCAATTAATCCCAAGAATTAATTGTGTGATTTCGTTCACACATATAAGCATTTGCTTAAAACATAGCTCACAAAAATTCCAATACCACGCAATGTTAACGATAGCAAAAGGTAACCGCAATTAATTTACAAGTGACTTTTTATAACACAGTTATAAGATAAACGTATTACGCAATATCTAAAATCCATTATACCTGAAGTATAGACTGAAAAGGCGAGGGAAGAAATATTTCAATAAGCGAAAAAATAAATTAACCACTGAAAGTTATTTCGCTACAAGTATGGACTAGTTTGTTACAGATAAATACGTTTGATTGAAAATCATTTAAATTGTTCATCTTCTTTTAAACCTCAATTTTTCATCGTCATTAGCTTTCAATCTGTCTGTAGCATTCAAATTTGAAATTACGTAAGATATGAGAACAAAAAATGTTAACTGTTGTCCAAATTATAAATTTGATATTCACTTAGATGTTTGAATATAAATTTTGCAATTTAATAGAAATGAAAAACGGATATTAACAAACATGAGAAATTCCAATTTTAAAATTACGTTTTGTATTTATTACTGCACGGATATCTCAGTCCTTTGTAGATCCGTTGGGTCGAATCGAATGATTGAATCTTGGTGCTTTGATCTACGGAACCGATTTGGCTGTTTGGATGGAGGTCAATGCAAATTAATTCTGTGGGGTAAGTTCTGTCACAGATTACTTACCTCTGAAAGTTATTCAATCTCAGGAATTTATATGTCTTTTATTTAAATTCGTCGAATTCTTACTATGATCATATTTGTACTAAAATTATTTTATAATAAAATATAAACAAATTATTTAGAAACTATTTTCTGTATATTTATGTGTAAAGGAAATCATAATAAAATTAAAAGCTATAAATTATTCTTTTAACAATAATGAAAAGAACAACTTAGGAAAAAACTGTTCTTCTGTCTAACTGTCGTTACTGACAAACTGTTTTTCGTGTCAGACTGTCATTTTTTGTAAATTGTTCCTACTGACAAACTTACATTAATAAATTGTTTTTGATAAAACTTTTTAAACTGTTGTTGCCAACAGACGGTTGTTACTGTCAGTCTGCTATTACAAGCAAACTGTTTTACTAACCAGCTTAACTGCAGTTACTGACAAACTATTGTTACTAATAGTTTGTAACTTTTGTTACTTTAAAAAAACGGTTGTTACAGACAATCTATTGTTACTAACAATTACTTTTATTATCACACTATTACATCTGTCCACATGTTGCGTGAAAATATATTGTTACTAGTTAAGTGTTGTAATTGCTACTGATAATTGTCGTTATTGACCAACGGTTGTTACAGACAACTTATTTTTACAGACAAACTGTTGTTATTGATAACCAACAACAAACTGCCGTTTCTCTCACTACTAAAAAACTGTTTTTAATAAAAAACTGATGTTTCAGGCAAATTGTTATTCATCACAAACTGATGTTTCAGGCAAAATCACAAACTGGTGTTTCTGGCAAATTGTTATTCATCACAAACTGATGTTTCAGGCAAATTGTTATTCATAACAAACTGGTGTTTCAGGCAAATTGTTATTAATCACAAACTGGTGTTTTAGGCAAATTGTTATTAATCACAAACTATTGTTTCAGGCAAATTGTTGTTCATCACAAACTGGTGTTTCAGGCAAATTTTTATTCATCACAAACTGGTGTTTCAGACAAATTGTTATTCATAACATACTGGTGTTACTGGAGTACGTTTTTCACAAAAACAACTGTTATTTGTAAGTTATATGGTTAGTTATAATAAACCACGTTAAATTTTCTTAAACAATTATTCGCACAACAACTATAATAACATCACATTCAATAATAATTACATTTTAATTAGTAGTTTGTTCTTCAACAAATTTGTAACGAGGCTAATGTCCTTTTTTATTCACTATTCATATTACTTTTGCTGAAGAAACATTACCACTTACAAGCTGTTCTTAGTAACAATGACCAGTACCATCTATTTTGTAACAAATTGTACATCGTCAATACAGGTTATTAATTTGTAATTAGATGAAAAATATGAATCATTTCAAAATTTACTCCTTTAAAAGGCATCGCAGTTCCTTTAGCATTCCAACAAATATTTTGAGTTTGGCTATTAAAACTTCCCTTACATATCCTACAATGAATGCAGTAACATAAACTCTATGAACTGTAAAATAATAGGTAGAAGTGTAAAATCATGTAACAGCTTTTAACGACTTGACCGAAGTTATAAAACCCTGCATATGTAACTTGTAAAATTATGTAAATGTTATATCACTTTTATACTTTAATATTTTTACACAATCCCTAACTTGATTGTTCGACTTTGTTGAATGTTATAGTAATATATATATATATATATATATATATATATATATATATATATATATATATATATATATATATATATAGTGTCTGGGGTTGGGGTTGTCAGGTTAGGTATCGTTTTGTTTTATTATTTTCTATAGGTAATTATTGGAACATGTGTTATATATAAAATTAAATTTGATAAAGTTATTTTACTTTACATTGTTAGAGAATCCTACTTTGACAATGTAAGCTATCATTTGAGAAACTTAGAAATGACCACTAAATGAGCACCAATCTTCACAACTGATAATGAAGCAGGGGCTTGTCACAATTGTTTACAATATTACAAAAATTGTAATCAAATGAAAAACAAATATAATTATGTTTGGTAAAGAACAGAAGTGAGACCAACTTTGATTAATGATGCTATAAATTGTGTCTGCAAAACCAATTACTGTATTGGCAGTAATGCAAAAAGGAAGTATAGTATATTACTATAACGTCATTTCCTTCTACTCTTCCTGAACTCTTTTATTTACCAAAAGCAGAATAATTTGAACGTATTGATTTATTGATGTGTCTAAAACTTCCGCGGAGAAACAAATTTATATTTACTTAGCAACACATTTTTCACGTTTAGGAATATTGTCGTTTGAAATTTGATGGAAAATTATGCTTTAGTAATATTAAAGGCACTTTTTCAACAACAGGGCAATTTATTTCAATAACACAGACTGGCGCGCCAACACATGGGGTAAACGTACTGCACAAAATGGTGCTTTTCAAAAGCAATGTTTTAATAATTTATATTGTCATTTAGCGTTTAAACACTTTAATAAGCCACAACGTAAACAAATAACGCTTCAATTATGTTTTATGTTTAAACGTTTCAATGGCTAATTTCGTTATTTGTACAAAATTTCATTTTATTACTTCTCTAGCTAATAAGTTAAGCGATATCAGGCAAACGCTAACTATTTCTAATAATGTCGTTTAACATCGCTATTTATTCATATTTTCCAGTCTTGTAGTGTATAATAAATTTTATTAATGATTTTGAGGACGAATTAAAGTTTAAATTTTCTCATGTTTTTTGTTAAAATTAATTAAGGCAGAAGCAGATATTTTAACAATAAATTATGTTCTATGTTTGCGGTAAAAAGATATAATAATGTTCTAAAAAAAATTAATTTAAAATAAAAGTGTTGCAAAAATTGCTTTTTTTGCAAAAAATAATAAAACTAATATTATTACTTATATTATTCTGTTTTTTTTTCATAAAACGTAAGTCAATAAATAGTTTTCTATATTTATATTTTTTAAAGTGATATTTATACGATATTATTGGTTTCATGAACTCTACTTCCGTTATATATGTATGAAAGGTACATTGAAACGTACATGAAAGGTATTGCTGTATCATTTTCCTTGTGATTAAGAGACGTTTACAAAAAATAACCTGCATTAAAAGTTTTTACTAATTGAAAACATATTTCTGTAACTATTGTCTGATCAAAACGAAAGTAGTTGACGAATGAAAGTTGCCGTTTACAACCTGGAACAGTTTTAAAATTGATGAGAGCTTTTAATACGTTGACTCTTTTTGTACACTAATGACAAAAAACACAGAAATGGTAGAGGGTAATGGAGTACGTTTTTTGGAGGGAAAATTAGATAATATTGCTAAAAAGTCCATTAAACTACGTATTAGTACTGTACGTTTCTTTTGGGGAATAAACGTTCTCAGTCTACCTGAAAAAAATGATTAGGAAATGATGGTAATCACTACATCTGGGGCAGAAAAAGGGTTGAAGAAGGTGATGTGGTATTAGTCACAAAGGGTTTAATCCAGCGAGGTGCTGTGATAGCAGTAATAAGAGAATCATTTATTTTAAAGCCTTAGGAGAAAAGGTGGAGGGGTGGTTATCAGAGCTGTCCACAGAAGGGTTTGTCCTCTATTCTGTGTAACTCCATAGTGGTTTCACTTCTGGATCTTCTCTCTTGGAAAAGAGAGATTGGATGCTCCTGAATGACCACTGGAGGAATGTTGTACCCAACCCAAGGATATGTAGATGACGTCATCTATTGTTATATAGATATACTACCACGTGGTAGTGCTCATCTAAGGGCAGAGGTGGGGATCCCATGAAGTTCTCATGGAGTTCTCTTGTCTGTCGTTAGTAGAAACTTGGTATCGACAAGAAAACCCAGTAAAATAATTCTAGGATAACTACAATAGGAAAAAAATCACCCTGAATCTAGGAGGTCCTTTAACGAGATAATTTCAGTTGAGAACGTGGTAAAATATCAAGAGTTGTTACGAGACAAAATAACTAATTTGAGTGGTACAACTGGTGCGCAACATTGAAAAGCCAACAAAACATTGATGGCAGTTAAAAGAATGATCGGAAGACATGGGGACTGAGACCAGACATGATGGATTACTGAGATCATAAAACATATAGTTTGCTGTGGTACTATGTTGTGGTGGTCTCAGGTCAGGCAAAGGAGGGGCTAGGGAAACTAAAATGCAGAGGCTGTCCTGTTTGAGTAAAACCCGGTTCCATGAACACAACACCAACGGCGACTATAGATATTTTTCTTGTGCTTCCCCCCCATTGGTTAGTATATCATAGAGGAGGTACTTAAAAGAACATATAGACTACAGGAAATTGAAGTCTGGTGAACCTCAACTTTGGGGGTCTGCAATAATCACTGAAGAGATCATAGATCCGATTTTCATGATGCGAAGTGATAGGTTGGTTAACACTTATTATATTTGTCAACCAACTTGTTATATTTGATAGGTTGGTAACACCCTTTGTCAAGATGATATCTGAGAAGTATAATCGTGGTAATAATCTTTGAAGCCATCTGTATGGAACTAAGAGCTTGTATCGTTACCCTGGAACAGTACCCAACAGTATTCCGGGCAAAAGTAATGACCATCTGTGACTGAGTTTTGGAAGAACTTGAGGCGGACCTTCACGAAGACTCGAATTAATTTTGTACCGATAGTCAAGCAGCAATTAATGAATTCGTTGGAAAAAACATCTGAAAAACCGTTCGTTGTCAGTCTGGAAAACAGATTTAAATTTAATGGGTTCCGGGGCAAAAAATGCAATGAGAAGGCCAATAGATAAATTACCTATAAATATAAATAGATTATAATTATAAATAGACTATAATTATAAATAGATAATAATGCTGGTCTAAAATTTACATCTAAATTTTCTTAACCTGAGCTGGCAGTAGGATAGCCGGGTCTGCTATCAATAGAAATAAATAATCAACTCCAGTCAAGATGAGACAGCCTTGAAGGGCATTCCCATAGTAAACGTCTTAGGTGGACTTGGACGTCTTTCAAGGAGGACTTGGAAGGGCAGTAGAATTCTTGGACAAAGAATAATTTAGGAAAGCCATGAAGCTTGTTACAGGGCACTATGGTCTGAGGGCGGATATAAACAGGGTAGAAATATACCATGGAGAAACTGTGTGAAGGTTATGCAGAAAGAGCGATAACTGCAGGCCACATAGTCTACAATCGTGATGCTCTTGGTGACAAAAGATTAAGGTTAGGTGTTAAGGGCACTGAGTATTTCCAGCAGGATAAGCTAGTCAGTGGACTGTTAAAAGTGGTGCCCTATTAAGAGCACCAGTCTGCTGCATTAGTATCCAAAGGCTTATTTGCACAGTAGATCTTTTAATCGCAGTGCCTGGAGTTATAGTACCCGTTTATCTAACTTTAATATTAATCTTAACCTCTCATAGAAATATTTTTTGCTTAAGATTTAAAATTTATCAGCTTGATTGTGTACAAGTTTCTTTACAATTAAAGAACCCCGTATAAATGAATATGTATGAAAAAAAATAACAGCTGAAGTAAAAAGAGAAAATCTTGAAGGTATAAAATCAAAAGTGGGTAAGAAAATTAATTTAAAGTCCTGCGTGATAGGATATTTTTGTAAGTGCCAGTTAAAATATTTCGAAATTGTACTTATTGAGACTGAAACAGCAATACATAAATTTTTTAACATCTTGAAAAGCTTTGACAAATAGCATTTTTACGTATGAGCATTCAACAGTCTGTTCTAACTGTTGTCCGGCGACATACTAGATATCACAATATGGAATCAATGGTAGGGGAATAAACCAACATTTTAATGTAAATTGTAAGAAAATATTTGTAATTAGATTTCCAACTGCGAGTTTAAAGTAATGAAAACATTCTCTTTATTCACATTATCGGGGAAAAAAGAGCTGGACAAATTTTAATTTCTTTGAAGTGAACAGTGTTTAGTTATAAAACCGAGAAGCGAAAACAAAATAAACGCTTGTTTTAGGGTCTCTGCCAATCATTACTGCCACGAATAAGGACATAAAAAAAATTTAACAAAATTCTGTGATCCTGCAACGGAAAAATTCTTTTAAAGAACTTAACACATAAGAGAAACTAAGAAGAAAGAATAAAATAGTAACTTTAAGATTTTTGAACACAAATTAAATTAAAATAATGTATGTGTACATCAACAATTTAGTTTTTTAAAAAAAGTATTCCTATGTAAATTTAAACAAAGTTTTTATACGTTAATTTTGCATTATGAAAAGTATTTTTTTCTTTTTTAATGGAGGGTAGGCTTTTCTTTCCATAAACGTTAGAGAGTTCTAGAGAAATTACACGTAATAGCAATTGTATACATTTTTTTTCATTTTTAATTTACATGAAAAAAACAATGTTTATAATTATGTCAATATTAAATCATAAATATATTTTTGATAACAGTTTTTAAATTTTTAGAACAAATTTCATAATCATTTTCGAAAAGTGGATTTAGCCAATTTATTCCTTTCAACTATTATTCCCATAATATTTTAATATTTTTTTCGACTATAATTTTCTTGTTGTAAACGATAAATTAAGTGATATGCAACCTTAATATTTTAACATTAAGAATCGAGGTTAATATTTTGTAATGCATTTACTCCGCGCCTGAGTTTTACTGTTGTACATTAGTTGGAATATATGTCTCTCAAACGAGGCTGTAGTTTGTTTTGGATAGAGCTCAAACAAATTACTTCTCTCACAAGCATAACGACTATACATAAACACTTATAAGTAGTAAAATAATTTATAGCAAGACGTTATTTAAACATTGATTTTTGTTTCATTTGATCCATACATATCTTGATTCCGTAGCAAGCATCTTTCTCCCTGACTTGATTCAAGCGAATTTCCTAAAATATTTTTTTGGTTCATGTGCAGCATTGACGTCTGCATGTAATACCATTTTAAAATTCAAAATTTCACTTAAAATACAAAAATTAACACTTACAGAAATCAAATTGATTTACGTAATTACGAAACAATTTGGAAAATTTAAAATTTCTAATTACGGAGATTTCCGCTCTTATTTTGATAGTACCCGTTATTTTGAAACGGTTTAACAAATTTGAAACGAACTCTTTTATATATATTATAAATATATATTTTGATATATATTTTATAAAATAAATTTTTCTAATTTCACTAAATCAAATTTTCAAACTTGAGCGTTTTAACACACACATATGTATATATATATATATATATATATATATATATATATATATATATATACTTATTTGTCAAAAATCAATACAATATAATACATAATTTTAATGATAATTTCAAATTCTTGGGTCAGGGTCTTACCATGATGATATAATCATTAATTTCCCAGAATTTCCTAAAAAACCTTAATCAATAATGTCTATAAAATTATTGCCCATATAAGGAACTGTTTTTGCCTTAATGGTAATATAATTATTTAAGCATCAGGTAGTATTTTGTCCTAACTACTCCTATTCGGCAATTTTTATATTTTTTTTTTCAAACATCAACCACAAGATTTATATTTTTTATTTGGAAAATTATTTCTTTAAGTAGTATTCTATTTTAAAATGATATCACTTAACAATTTAAAGGTTTTGCATTGACATTAAATTTACAAATATATCTGTTTTAAAAATTAAAATTAGACTCTATTTTCTCATATATAATTTATTTTTTTGAACAATGATTTCTATGCACTTTTGTATTTTCGAAAGTTTTATTTGTTTTACTCGCACTGATTGAAGCTTAAATGTTGAATAACGAAAGCGCTGATAGATTATAGGCATGCAAGTTGAGGTCGTATAGGGGTTTTTGAGGTTACGAGGGAAGGGTTTGGGTTTAGAAACAAAACCTTGTTGAAGAGAACGGGAAAGTTAAGAGAGGCAGTGTAATTACATTGTGAATACACTAAAACTTTATAACAAGAGATGCTAGGATAAATAGAAAGTTTAGTGAAAGAGGTTTAAGTACATGATATTTTAATTCTTATCTTATACTTAATCAACTCATTATAGCTTTTTTAATATATTTTATTGGGAAAACATTATTGATACTACTTTAATTTTTGCTCTATTTTTAAGTATATGGTTATAAACTCTGATGGCAAATTGGAAACTACTTTCAATCACATTTTGGACAAAATCAAAATGTATTTAATTTTTCTGCAGTACAATAAATACTAGAAGTCCTTGAGAAAAAAACTTATTTCTGGATTACGAACGTTTGGAAAACGATAACACAAGTACAGTTTAACCAGGACTGGATTTATCATTTTGTCCTCTTTAGACTGGCTTCATCAGTTTTATTTTGCCGCCTCAATTCTAACTTCCTGATTTAACCTATATTGTAACACACGATTGACAAATGTATATCTGGTGATAAGTTAAACGAATCCAGGCGAGGATGGTGTGGTTTTTGATTAGACGACAAACACAGTTGATGATAATAAAGGCTATTAGAAGTAGTTGGGCAATATTTGTTGGTACTTTTGTGCATAATACATAGGTTAACACAATATATGTTCATATTTGAGAGTAAAAATATTAAACATTCGTAATATTTGAATTAAAGTTTGATTTAATGCAAAACATATATACCGAGAAGTAAGTATGTATACGTAAACTAACTTATAAATAAAATAAATCAGCTCATTAAGAATTAAAAATACATCTAGAAGTTATACTTTTAATTCTTGTAATGTGTAATGTCCGTTAAATGTTACTTATAATAAACTATCCCATACCTTTAATAAAATATGTTAATTATCTTACAACACAATTGAATAGTAATAACAGCATTAATTAAACAATAAAGCTTGAAATCGGTGGCTAATGATTACATGCAGTAATTTAGAAATAAAATTGTAGTTCATTTGCGAGGTAATGTAAAGTAAGCTTATGTTCTCGCCAGCAAAACAGCGTCTTCTAAGTAGGAAATGCTGTTATACACTCATGCGTTTTATGCAGATCCAGAGTTATTTTGATCTTTCAGTGATAAGACCTCTTGCAGGTAATATTTTCTATTGCAGAAAATAAAGAAACACAAAAATTTAATTAAACAACAATTAAATTTAATACATTTTAAAGCACGTAAAAATACTGTTAAAATATTTATACCGAATGCTACTCTTATACTTTCAAATGGAGAATTTAAATTTGAATTTGAAAAACTGAATGATCAACATTGTAATAGTATTCTGTAATATCACTAGACTTCTTCCTTTAAAAATGCTTAAATTTTCGTTTAAATAATACTTCTGAATGTGTCACAAAAACAGAGTTTGTTTTACGAAATTCGGAAATACAGTTTTATTAGACTGATACAAAAACATTTTATGCTTCAGTTCGCTGTATGCTGATATATTTTCAAAAAAAGTAACCGGAAGTTAGAAATAATGCGTTTGGAATTAGGTCATAAATTGAAAGCAAATTACAATAAAAGGGTAGGCTGTAACTTTTAATAACGTTCGACTGTTTCCGTTCTCTGTTTATCCATAAATGTAATACACTTTACATAGAATATTTCATTATAAAACACACCCCAACAGTCAATTAGTATATTTTATTAATTTGCACATTTAACAATTATTGATTTTTCTTTATTATTTACTTGTTATTATTATTCACAACTAGTTACATAAAAATGGTTTTCAATGAGTAATTTAATAATTATGGATTTCTTTCAATAAATTTTATCTCTATCACTTATTATTTCAACAAAGGTTTCAACCAATCAAGTTTGATTTCAACCAGGTTGATTTTTACCAATCAAGGTTCATACCAAGTTAAACAATAAGTTGCTTAACATATCAAACATTAATGATACAATAAGGAACGGCTTATTAGATTTGTTAAAGTGTTTAGAAAGGAATGGAAGGAATTGAAACGTTTACCATCCACATAATTCAGCTGACAAGATTTTGATTTATTTTATTACTGCACAATTATTTTTAAATTAATAAAATTCTTTGCTTAATGAATAACTAGAATACTTTTTACAATCTTAAAATTATGTAAAAAAACAATTTATTTGATGCTATATTGAATCACCATGATACATTTATGATACACTTTGTCATTACAAAATATAAAGTACTACAAGACACCACGAGCATCTTTGAAAGAACTACACAGTGTCAAATTGACATACGACTCTGCTCTTCAATTTATTTGACAAGTAATTTTTATTCGTTTTTTAAAAAAATAAAATGGTCTGGATAAGCACAAATCCCAACAAATGGGTTTTACTAAAATAGTATCTCTACGTGTTGCAATAAATTTAAAATAAACCCTTACACGAAACTTGAAACTAAATGTCTTATCAGAAAACGTTTCAGAAAAAATGTGAAATTCTTAGTCGGTAGTTAAATTTGTTTATTTATAAAGACTTACAAAATATTTAATATTATAATTTAATTTGGGTACTTTACCAGGGATAACAGCAATTCTTTCATCAGCAGTGTATAATTTCGTAGATTTGAAAAATCTATAATTGAGATAATTTAATAAAAGATATATTTACATATTATACAATAACCAAACCAATCATAGAAAAACTACTGACTAGAATTAATATTATAGAAAAGTGTTGATAATAAGTAACCTACAAAGTCTGTATTTCAATTAGCTATATATATATATATATATATATATATATATATATATATATATATATATATATATATATATTTTTTTACATTACGATAGAATTTTCGAAATGTATAGTATTTTTTAGTATTTCTATTTATAGTATAGCCAATGGTGTTTAATATGAAAAGACATTGGCGATTGACAAAAAATACTATAAATTTTGAAAATGCTATCGTAATGTAAAAAAGTCGTAATATGACAAATAATATAATAAAAGCAAATCCAGACTGTCTAAATGAAATAGAAAATACTGGAAAAATGCGAACAATCATAACACAACAGTCTAAACGAATCAAATAAACAACGGCAAGAACATTAAACTTGACAGTATTGTAGTGACAAATCAGACATTCCAAACATTACAGACATATAAGGCAAGAGGGGAGAAGAGAGAGAGAGAGAGAGAGAGAGAGAGAGAGAGAGAGAGAGAGAGAGAGAGAGAGAGAGAGAATGAGTTAATTGCTATTTTAAGTAGAATTTTTGAATTTATTTAACTAGAGTTTTATTCGTTCTAGTTCTAGGATATCTAGTTTCTTAAGATTCAATTTAAGTTTGTATTAATTAGTTTTTTGTATTTTTTTAATAAATTTTTTTAAATATTATTTTATTGAAATAATCTTGATATAATTGTAATAATGTTTTTGTTGTATAATTTTTGTAGGCTTAGAATTAGTATTCGTTTGATTAAGTAAATTCATTGATTGTTCATTTTATTTTATATTAAATTTGTTTTGATTTTATTTTTTATTTATATTATTAGTTTAATTATATTTATAAATTTAACAATGATTATATTAGTAATTGTAATAATATTTATTATAGGAATTCTGCAAAAATTATTTTCAACTGTTTATCAAAAACATGGTTTTTAAAATTTATATTAAATACCTGATCTGCCGAATGATGATAATTTAATAGCCATGATAAATTGACCGTGCAAAGGTAGCATAATAATTAGTCTTTTAATTGAAGTCTGGAACGAACGATTGAATGAAAAATTGCTAACTCATAAAATGCTACTAGATAAAATGATAATTTATGCACGCAATGTGTTAACGCTGGTCACAAGGGTAAAATTACATTTTTCTAAACAATTTAATACAAAACTTTATGGTTAATTTTTGAAAAGTGAAATTGTCACCATTTTTAAAACTGTTGAACGGATTTGCTGGGTAACAAACATGTTTCAGCTGTTACCGGAATCGATTTTTTCCTCTAATTTTGAATCATTGGACAACATTTTACACAAACTTACAACATTCATATCGTTCCTTCAAATAAAGATCATTTCAGCGCTAATTTCCCCTGGTCTGTCTTTTATCAGATAATCTCTCATGTTAGTGAATTTTTGAATATAAACTCGCAAACACAAACTGTAAACACGTTTGATACATGACGTGTAAGTATATAATCGTTGAGCCTACCATTTTAAACAAGCCAAAACTAAGCTAAGGTCAGAAATAACAGATTATATTAGTGTAAATGCAAATTAACAGGCGACATTTACATATAACTAAATATGCAGGCACAAAGAACAGATGTCAGTGAAGGGGTTGTCCTCATCTACATTTCCAATTTTAAGAGTTAATTAACATGTGCTATGAAAAAGTGTCACGGCCTAACTTGGCGCTTCACGTTACAAACACGTGTGATAATAAATTTAAATTATATTTTTTGTAAAATTGTAAAGGTTTTTCAAATTGTAATCAATGTAAAATGTATTTTTAAAATTAAAAAGATTTAAAAAAATAATTTTTATCTTAGAATTATTATAACATGAGATATTGGGGCTGCCATAATAAGTTTTCGAGGCTCAAAAATTTCTTTTCTTAACAGCTTGAACGGGTTTTTTACACAACAAACCTATTCAAAAGTTACAAAATGGCGGTTGTTTTAAATCTATAAAAAAAGTAATTTCTGATTATATTTTGTCGTAATTAACGTTAAAATTTGCACATCAGTAATTTAAATTTTCAAATTCTTTATTAAAAAAAGCAAATGAATATAAAACCAGTCAAGGTGTACTAACGGAAATCGATTTCGGTAATCACTTTGCCATTTTCTTTCTAAATACCAACATCCTTTAAAGATCAAGGCGTTCATTCTTATTTAAAAAAAAATCACACAAAATATTTTTATTTCTTTTACATATTTTTTAATAACCACAATCGGAGTTAAACGGTTTTAATTTAGCATTTACAGTTTTTTAATTCCATTAAAAAACACCAATTAATTCAACCGCTTACAAATTAATTATTAATTTTAAAATTTAAAATCAAATACAAATAGGGTGTAATGTTGACAAGTGGGCACGTACGACACTTCGCAGTTAATTGGAAAAAGAAACGAATAATATACAACAATTTACAGCGAGAAGTTAAACAGTGCTGTAGCACTTTATAAACTACGAAATATATTTGAAATATGTATGACCCATGAAGTAAGTGGCAATCATAACTTTCCTTGTTGGCACAAGAACGAAAAGGAAAACATGTTAGGACTTTTTAAATGAAATTGCTATATATATATATATATTGGCTGAACGTGCAATCTTATGAATTCTTTAAATAAAATAGTTCAAATAATATCTTTGACTTATATTTAATTACTATAATACACTAATGTTTAAATCAATTTATCACTTTTAAGATTATTGTATATATTTTCTAAAGTAAAATCGTAGTTTAAATTATGTAGGCTTAATATTTTTTCTTCTGTTAAAACAGAATTTACAGTTAAAATTTCACTTGTGTGACCTGTTAGTAAAGCAATATCATTTATTAAATTTAGGTTATTTAACCCAATAGTCCTTACTTTGTTATAATTTCGTATTTAAATCTATAACTTATAACATTGATGACTGAATTCTAACATTGTACTTTATTAGAATATTTAAGAATGAAACCAACTATAACCGTATCTTACATAACTTACTTAAATTAGGCTACACTGCTTACTAAAAGAAGAGTCTTTTATTTCATAGAATTTACATAACAGAACTGGCCTATATTGACCGATTCTACTTTCAGTCAATAATTATTTATGTCTTGGATACAGTAATAATACAAATATTACTCTCGATAATGATTTTTTTAGGAATCACCTGTTTTAGTACACACACAAATAATTATTTGTAATTTATGCTTGCACTATACTGCACCCTGACGGAGACTTTATACTGCTCCTGAAATTTTGTTTGCAGACGTTTATCGGTTTTAAGTCAGTTTTATTTTATTTAATGTAAATCCTTAAAATGAATATGAGGCGTGAGTGTTCCCTGGTGATCTGACTAACCTGTAGATACTCTATATATTTAGTTCTAATAACGCAGGACCTTATTTTAGAACACAACCGATCGAAATGCTTATTGTAATCATATATAAAAGATTATTTTACTGAAATAATAACTTTTAAGAGATTAAAAAGATGATTCGCTACTATCACGCCAGCAAAAATGTTGCTTATCGTGATTATTAACATTATAAAGAGAATGAAGAACATCACTTCTTAGGAATTCAGTCTACTGCTACATCCATGTTTTAAACAAATCATGTAACTTTCACCTTATACAACGAATAACGAGACAGAAACAACCCGACGTGTTCTTGCTTTTCGGGTGTCACGTTCTTATCATTCTCTTCGTTGTGTTTGCTCAGGTGAGTAATGGAACTGTCACTGTGTATGAGGAGGGGTTGTTAAGGTTTTCGTGAACATGTTCTATGGTTAGTTTACAATTTTGGAATACATCATTCGTTCATATCATTTTTATTATTTGTTGTAATAAAAGGTATGATATATATATATATATATATATATATATATATATATATATATATAGAGAGAGAGAGAGAGAGAGAGAGAGAGAGAGAGAGAGAGAGAGAGAGAGAGAGAGAGTGATCGACGTCAGATTGCTAGCAGCCAACTTTCTAATGATAAATAAAACCACAAACTTAAATTGTACTGTTTGTTTATACTTCCTAATAACCGTATCTTGGATTATTTTTAAATAATTTTTAAAATGTAATTTTTTTACAAGTATCGAAAAATAATTGTGATATATAGAAGCCCTTTCTTATTCAATTTTAACATGTACCATGTTTTAGGGTGGATGTAAAGTTTGGTTTTTCGAGACGCGTGATGCAAGAAACATGCTAACATTGATATGTAACCGTATATTTTGCGCGTAACAAGCTTCATATTAAATTAATTATAAGTAAGAAGTTCTGTGTTTCCGCCGGAATCGAACCGTTGACCTTGCGCATGTGATGCACACGCGATAACCACTACAATACGGAACTTAAGAAGGCATTTGACCGATTTAAGTATAAGAAATGAATCGTTAATTTAATTTTGTTAGTTCCATTAAAAGATCAGTTGTTTTATATTAATTCGTAACGATCAGCTGATACGATACAATAAGTTTCAGGTTATGTTGTTAAAAACTTTCTATGCTGATTTGTCTAGTTTTTGAACAAATTATCGTATCTAAAAAAAAAGGAAGAGAAAACATAACACATGATATTTACTTTTAGTAAAATAACAGATTTTTTTCAAAAACCTTTAAATAATATCTGCTTAAAGTTTAGTTGTCATAATGTAGTAAATTTAAATAATTATTGGACGCACATGCGAAATATTTCCCCACATTTTTATGACATATATCGACATTAAGTTATGCCAAGTAAACTAATGAGGACAAGGGCTCGGCGTTAACGTCATGAAGGCTTAGGGCAGTAATTACAGTCTCGAAGCTACGGTTTGTAGGTTTAAAAGTTATATGACGTTGGTGGTTTAATCATTTTAAACACGTCGTCGTCATAACAACTAGGACAACAAACTAACAAATTGAAATATTTGAATACCTAAAGTACTTTCTTAGTTACTTAGTAGGGAGTAAGTAGATAGAGTACATGGGTATTATTACTAGGGTGTAAAACTAATCACATTAAATATTTAACCGGTATCATGTTTTAATAATTAATTAACTTCTAAATAGCCTAACAGTATTGCGTGGTTAAACGCATTGTTACAAAGTTAAACAAACATACATTTGTATAGCCACACCATAAAGTGTTTGATGTAATTTTGCGGTGTAAATGCATTATTGTAGAAGAAACATTTTAGTAGTAGTGCTTCAAGTTGCGTACATTTTACTGACTCATGCAAGTAATAGGGTATACGAGTTAGTACTACAAACTTTGTTTTGTTTATCTTACAAACGTTGTTTTAAAAAATATTTAAAGGAGTCATGCAATATCTGTAGGCAATCATAATGAAAAATTGTTTTACCTTAATTTTCGAAGTCCGTAAACAAAATAATATATCCGAACGAATTTGCGAGAGTGTTTATATGTCTGTCTGTTAGTAATTAAAAATATAGGTGTTAGCTACAAAAAATATATAGTTGTAGTTATGACGAAAATCCTTTCTTGTGGAAAATTTCAGATCTCTACATCTTTTCGATGTAGAGTTTAAGTGTTAATACATACAGTTCTTTTTTACCAAACCTTAAAACTCTTTAGGAGTAAATATTTTCGAAAATATTTTTTAGTGGTTCTTCAAAGATTAACGCAAAACAGAGTATTAAATTTCAGCTCTTTCAGATCTAATGATTCGGAGATAGAAAGCAAAATTCCTTTTTATCCCCTTTAAACCTTTTAGGTGGAATTTTGGGGAATCCCTTCTATGTGCAGTTCCAAAGCTTAAGATAAACCTGTGAATGAAATTTAAAATTACTACGTTATTTTTATCTAGAGATACAGAGATAACATTTAACATTGAGGTTAACTCCCTTCATTGCGAAAAATCTTAAAAACGTTTCTTAGAAAGTACGTATACGTCAAGACCAACATACTTATTCAATTTCAAATTTGTAGGTCTTAGAGCTTTGTAATAAATACATAGATGAGGTAAGTTATAATTGGTTTTTATGTAATATTTATAAAAATGTATAAATAGATAGATAGATAGATAGATAGATATGGATGGATGGATGGATGGATGGATGGATGGATGGATGGATGGATGGATGGATGGATGGATGGATGGATGGATGGATGGATGGATGGATGGATGGCTGGATGGATGGATGGATGGATGGATGGATGGATGGATGGATGGATGGATGGATGGATGGATGGATGGCTGGATGGATGGATGGATGGATGGATGGATGGATGGATGGATGGATGGATGGATGGATGGATGGATGGATGGATGGATGGATGGATGGATGGATGGATGGATGGATGGATGGATGGATGATAGATAGATAGAGAGAGAGAGAGAGAGAGAGAGAGAGAGAGAGAGAGAGAGAGAGAGAGAGAGAGAGAGAGAGAGAGAGAGAGAGAGAGAGATTTATGAAAAAGTAGGTAGTAAATTTTGGTTTTTTCAACAAAATGTTCTTCATTTTGGTCTTTGTTGTAACTTTAGATTTGTGCTTATCCATAATGAATTGCATTGAAGTAAATCCAGTAATATCACTTCATTGTAATATCTAAAAATTATTGTTTAGCTATTTATTATCTACATAGGATATCTTCATAACAACATTTACACAATAATCACTTCAGTAAACAGATGGCTGAACTTAGACTAAGAAAAAAAGATAACACAAATAGAAATTTATATTGCGTAAAAATTAAAATTTTGTAATTTTAAAATTTATGTTAACTTAAGGAAAATATAACAACGATTTATTGGTAATGTAACAACAAATTTATTTATATATATATATATATATATATATATATATATATATATTATTTATTTTTAATATTAGGTAACTTATTTTCATTATTGTAACATTGCCATCGAACCATATATTTAAATAATTAGGATTATTAACTATTTTTCCGTTTAGTGGTCTATTTACTCACCTCATAAAGGCTATCGCGGTTTGAAATTCTACTGTTTCATCTTCAGGCAGTAATACAAAATGTTAAATCCTCTGGCGAATGTAAAATTCCTCTGTCGAAGTCGTCACAAAGTTAAACAAAATATTAAAAACACAGGTAACAAACACTAAACACACTTACACGATTAAAATACACACGATAAAATTTGGTTTGGCCAAACGATACGTGTAACTCGTATGTCGTTACGTTCCGGACTGGTATGACATTTAGAGTCCGGAATGTAAAGACATATGAGTTGCACGTAGCCTATCGTTTGGCTAAACCAAATTTTATGATGTGTATTTTAATCGTGTAATTGTGTTTAATGTTTATGACGTGTGTTTTGATGTTTTGTTTAGTTATGTGACGTCCTCGACAGAGGGAAAATAGGTCATAATCAAATTATTTAACTTTTGTTATTGATAAGAATTGTATTAGTTCTTTCTGAGAATAACATTTAAGTTTAAAAATGATTGAGTAATATATAAATGTTTTTCTTTATATTGAACTAAGTAATTTACAACTTTTAATTGCACTTAAGTTTTGAATAAATTCAAAATTGCTTTTACCAACTGTAATAAAATTATAGAAAGTTCATTGTTGGTTAGCTGGAGATAATTCGCAATCAGTAAAGTAAATCTTATTAAACAAGATAAGCTTCGATGTCAAATTACCTTTTGAAAGGCTTCAGTTACAATTAATTGGAATGTAAATTATTATATAGTTGTGTTTTGTTTTATTGTTCTGTTACAACAATTTATATTTTTTTAGTAAAAAAGAAATTATGCAATTGGCCGTACAGTCATAAATAGAGTTTTTAGAGTAGATGACAATCCCATATGTATAATGACACATTATTTACCAATGTTTAGATGATTAATTTAACTCAGTTATCCAGACAATATGTAATGATCACAATATCCCCCAAAATCTAGATTCGATGTTACCAACAGAAAAAAATAATTTAATGAAACGTGATTTTTTTAAATAATATTCGTGCTTATTTTATTCTTTTTATGAAAAAACTTCACCGGTTTTACAGCTTAGTTGAGTGCTCTTTTACAGCCCGTAAAGCAGCTAAGCAGGTCTTGGTTTTGGTACTTGGTTGATACGATAGTCTCTGCTGCGTACGGTAATTTCTTGTGAGCTCGCTCAGCTGATTTTGCCAAACAACAAGAAACTAGATATCGATAGAATCATTGAAATACGAGTCCATTGAACCAGTCCTGGAACAAATGTTTTAGGTTATTTTGAACAGAGTTTAGTAAGTTAGACTACATATTAGTACGGTAAATAACCGCCCATCTATTTTAAACATCTACAAATTTATTTTAACCGATAAGAGTCTTTTATCAGTAAATCAGTGCGTTATAAACAACATGATTTAGTAGGCTCTGTACCGCTTTACACTAAATATTTTTTTCTGATTAAATTATAAAAATATACTTTAATAAAATTACGTGAAGCTGGTTTAAATGTTGGAATGTATTTTAAACTAAGCCAGAGATTTAAACCTTGAAAAAACGTTAGACAAATATATTAAAATATATTAAGTGCAATAATAATGAATTAATAATCGACTTAAAATTAATAACAGTAATAAGTAATTAATATTCACGTCTAGTATAAGTCGACTTTCCAACACGTATTTTATTTGTATGTAATTATAAAATGTGTTTAGATGTCACAAACATTAATTTCAAAATCGAATATTAATTTTCATAAAATTAGTTACTTGCGTATCTTTATGAACGCTACAAGCTAATTAATAAAAATTCTTTAAACTATGTATTTGAAAAAATAAAATTCACACAAAGTAATATTGTAATTGTTGATTAATATAATGTTGATTATTGTTAAATAAATTTCAAAAACCTCGAAGCGAATTACGTATTATTAAAAAAGTTGTTTTTTTTTTATTTTAAGGCCACATGGGACCACTTTTGAGTCAATATTCGGTCTCTTCTTCTTATCCGGGTTAGTGCACTGTGAAGATTCCAACTCATTCACCCTATACGATCTCCGCCTCCTGACCTCGTCTGACACCTCCACCGTTCCTCGTCGTTCCGGCTTTCCTACGTCAAACCTGATGTTTTTCAGAATGCTTCTGACTCTCGTTCTGTCCGGTGCATCCTCGATTCGCAAATCGATCTCTTGCAGATCTCTCAGAGTCTGCGAGACGTAGTGTCCTTGGATCTTCCTATTAATATTTATCATGACCAGCTGTTTAAGAATCCTGCTGTTGGGCGTCCTAAGAATGTGGAAGAGATGGGCAATTCTTCGTTTTTTCTTAACACTTGTAATTGGGTCTACCTGTTTATACACTGTCTCGTTGATAGCGACTCTCCAGAAACCATATATCTGGTAATTTTTATTTAAACAAGTCCTAATGATTCTTCTCTCGATCTTAAGTAACTGGTCAGTCCTAGCACTATTCTTGATTTGGAAATGGGTCTCGCAAGCGTAGAGTGCTTCCGGGAGAACCACAGAAATGTAGTGTCTTACTTTGGGCACTTTATCAAGAGACTTTTTTTTATAAGTTCACCACGTTAAAAATTGCGCTTTCTTGAGCTTCGCCATTCTATTCAATATTGCAGGTTTTTCGTCCAAGTTATGGCAGATAATTTCTCCTAGATATTTAAATTGTTTTACTAGTTTTATGCTGTTCCCGTTGATATTAAGTTTTTTAAAAGAGGGTGGCTTCGTAGCCATAATCTTCGTATTCTCATAGAAGATCTTCAATCCAATTTTCCTGGCTATATGGTCCAAACTTGTGATCTGTCTTTCTCCGCCATATCCAATGCCAAAATCGCCAAATCATCGGCAAATCCCAAAATATTCAAAAGTTATGTTTATAATGTTAATGTTAATTTATTTACAGTACTATTTTTATTGAAGTTAAAATAAAACTTCAATTTTTCAGATATAAATTTGTTTATTTTTATTAAACAATACGAGTTGTATGTTATTATGACGTAGTTACTGTTGTTGCACATTGAAAGTTTCTTAATTTCAGATAGTTAATCATTAATCTACAGCGGAAAATTAAAACATTGTTCTGCAATATCTGTGATTTAAATGTCATTAAAACTTAAAGATTCAAAAGTTTGTTTACAAATTAAGTAAAAAAAGGTGTAATAATCATAAAATAAAATAATAGAAAAATTCTATAAAATATTTAAATTATTTTTGACATTTTAGGTGTTTTAAAAATATTGAGTACTTATGTAGCAAAACGTTTGCTGTAGCATCTGTTGCGTTTCAAATAGTGCACTGGGCATTACAGCGCTGGTAGATACAAGTAGCAAGCGTAGAGGATATACAGCGCGATCTTATGGACTGACAACGTACCACGCAGTTCAGTGTAGCGACTGAATTTGACAACTGACACCGCCAGTACATGACTTCACCCAAACTTTTCACAGCATGTTTTTAATTCCTTGCGTTCATTTCTGAATCTCTGCAACGTTTACAAGGCAGTGTAACAGAAGGAGACATCTGCGCATCCAACTCCTGAAAAAGAAGTGAAAACAAGTGTAGTTGAAATTATAAATTCCCGAATTGCTTATTACAGATAAAAGTAGTGTCATTTGTTTTAATTATTAAATAAATAAGTATAACGTTCGATAGCCTTGCCACACACAGACCAAGGCTGAAATCAGCAAAATCAACTTAAATTTTTTCGATTTGCATTAAATTTTTAATTTTTTATTAAATAATACTCAAACAAAAAAACTTATATATTTGTCTGTGTTTTTTTGAAAATAAAGGACAGAGAAGTTTTATTGAACTTAATTTACATGAACGGCTGATATATAATTAAACTTATTACAATGAAATAAACAACAAATGAGTGTACTGTAGAGTGATACAAAACCACCATGATTACTGTATAATCATGTATCATTAAATGTAATAAAATTGCAGTTTGGAATTTAAAGTAAGGTAGCGCAGTTTAAACTTGATAAAGCCAATCTTAAACACGTTATGCACTTAGCTCTAATACCTAGCTAGAGCTAACTTCAATTTGCTTGATAGTTATAATACAAATACAGGTCCCTGTAATCTGTCCGTGTAACTTGACAATTATAATACAGGTCCCTGTAACCTGACCGTGTAACCTGACAGTTATAATACAAGTCCCTGCAATCTGTCCGTTATAATGTCCCTGCAATCTGTCCTGTAACGACAGTTATAATACAAGTCCCTGCAATCTGTCCGTGTAACCTGACAGTTATAATACAGGTCCCTGTAACCTGTCCGTGTAACCTGACAGTTATAATACAAGTCCCTGCAATCTGTAACATGACAGTGTAACCTGACAGTTATAATACAAGTCCCTGCAATCTGTCCGTGTAACCTGACAGTTATAATACAAGTCCCTGCAATCTGTCCGTGTAACCTGACAGTTATAATACAGGTCCCTGTAACCTGACCGTGTAACCTGACAGTTATAATACAAGTCCCTGCAATCTGTCCGTGTAACCTGACAGTTATAATACAAGTCCCTGCAATCTGTCCGTGTAACCTGACAGTTATAATACAAGTCCCTGCAATCTGTCCGTGTAACCAGACAGTTATAATACAAGTCCCTGCAATCTGTCCGTGTAACCTGACAGTTATAATACAAGTCCTGCCTGTCCAACCTGTCAGTTATAATACAAGTCCCTGCAATGTAACCTGTACAGTTATAATACAAGTCCCTGCAATCTGTCCGTGTAACCTGACAGTTATAATACAAGTCGTGTAACCTGTTATAATACAAGTCCTGCAATCTGTCCGTGTAACCTGACAGTTATAATACAGGTCCCTGTAACCTGTCCGTGTAACCTGACAGTTATAATACAAGTCCCTGCAATCTGTCCGTGTAACCTGACAGTTATAATACAAGTCCCTGCAATCTGTCCGTGTAACCTGACAGTTATAATACAAGTCCCTGCAATCTGTCCGTGTAACCTGACAGTTATAATACAAGTCCCTGCAATCTGTCCGTGTAACCTGACAGTTATAATACAAGTCCCTGCAATCTGTCCGTGTAACCAGACAGTTATAATACAGGTCCCTGTAACCTGACCGTGTAACCTGACAGTTATAATACAAGTCCCTGCAATCTGTCCGTGTAACCTGACAGTTATAATACAAGTCCCTGCAATCTGTCCGTGTAACCTGTTATAATACAAGTCCCTGCAATCTGTCCTGACAGTTATAATACAAGTCCCTGCAATCTGCAACCTGTCCGTATAAACAAGTCCCTGCAACAGATTATAATGCAACGTGTAACCTGACAGTTATAATACAAGTCCCTGCAATCCCTGCAATCAAGTCCCTGTCCGTGTAACCTGATCTGTTATAATACAAGTCCCTGCAATCTGTCCGTGTAACCAGACAGTTATAATACAGGTCCCTGTAACCTGACCGTGTAACCTGACAGTTATAATACAAGTCCCTGCAATCTGTCCGTGTAACCTGACAGTTATAATACAAGTCCCTGCAATCTGTCCGTGTAACCAGACAGTTATAATACAGGTTCCTGTAACCTGACCGTGTAACCTGACAGTTATAATACAAGTCCCCCTGTCCAATCTGTCCGTGTAACCTGACAGTTATAATACAAGTCCCTGCAATCTGTCCGTGTAACCTGACAGTTATAATACAAGTCCCTGCAATCTGTCCGTGTAACCTGACAGTTATAATACAGGTCCCTGTAACCTGACCGTGTAACCTGACAGTTATAATACAAGTCCCTGCAATCTGTCCGTGTAACCTGACAGTTATAATACAAGTCCCTGCAATCTGTCCGTGTAACCTGACAGTTATAATACAAGTCCCTGCAATCTGTCCCGTGTGTTATAATACAAGTCCCTGCAATCTGTCCGTGTAACCTGACAGTTATAATACAAGTCCCTGCAATCTGTCCGTGTAACCTGACAGTTATAATACAAGTCCCTGCAATCTGTCCGTGTAACCTGACAGTTATAATACAGGTCCCTGTAACCTGTTCGTATAACCTGACAATTATGATACAAGTCCCTGTAACCTGACCTTTTAACCAGACAGTTATAATACAGGGCCCTGTAACCTGTTCGTGTAAGCTGACAGTTATAATACAGGTCCCTGTAACCTGCCCGTGTAACCTAAGAAACTGACAAATCAAACAAAAATTTAGGCACAAAGAAAGATGTTCTCTGTCAAGTCATATAAAACAAAGGAAACCTAAATCATCTGAACTTCTTAAAACTATGTGAAACGAAAACTTATTAGCAATACCGTGTTGTAGATGTACAGTGTTTCTTCTTGAACTCTGAACAGTTAGTGTTTGACTTTGTGATACTTTTAATTATATCTCGTGTAAAACTTAAATTACATTATCAAGTTTTTTTTATTTAAAAAAAATATAAATAGAGTCTTTCTTTCCCTTTACAAGAAAATAAGGAAGACTAATTCTTAAAGATTAGTCAACATTAATAAACTTTATCCTTGAATTTGGCATTATTTGATATTAGCTTTTTTATTTTATATTATCATTGTTAGTAGGAGTGATTAAATAAATGTTGCGAAAACTCTAAACAAATTTACTTCCTCAACAGAAAAAATCTTTCTTTACTTCTCACATATGTGTAGCTTTAACATAAAAAAACAGAAAAATGTTCAGTGTTATTTGATTACCAAACTGTTTTTTAAATATGAGCTATTGAAGTGGTCCTTAGGGGAAAAGTAACCCGAACTATGAAATGAACACGGATTCAAAATTAAGACAACGTTTGGTATTAGTTTAAACAATAAATCAGAAAAGTCCACATAGTAGCGTTTTAACAAAATCGTACAGAATAATAATTTCTCATGGAAAATCTGTACATATAAATGTATATTTATGTAATGTAAATTTTTGTAATTACTTTTCTCTACTTCAACAAAATAACTGGAAAATATTCATTCTCCAAAATCTTCTTTAAAATAATTAGAAATTACAACTAAACAAATTCTATGTTTTTAAATTTTAGAGTATAATTTATAATTAGTCGGTGTGGTCAATTATAAGCAGGTATAATAATTGGAAAAAAATTCGTAGTTTTTATTATTATTATACTTCATTAAAGGATTTTTAATATTAAATAGGATTTAATTATTAATTTTTAAAAATTAATACTTTTCAATTTTATAATGCATATTTAAACTTCAGTATTAATACATTATACCACAAAATACTTCAGCGACAACCCATCAGCGCCATGTTGGAACGATCCCCTAGTGTGTTATTGATGAAACACTCTGTCATTTACTTTAGTTGACAAACCATTTGTGTTCAGAACGTAACGCGTTCTAGATAACAACGCACCCTACCTCTAGAACAAAAACCTCTCTTTAGAAATGTGTACTAAAATATTATAGTAAATATTAACTTCGTTATATTATATCTTTAATCTTTCAAAAATATTGCACATACAACAAATACGTGCTCTGTATATAATATATATATATATATATATATATATATATATATATATAATACATCTAATAGTGATGTATTATATATATAATGTCAATGACTCTAATGTGGTTTTTACAATAGTGGAAGATATAACTAGTCAATGTCCAATATAAATTAGATAATGGTTGGACTACTTTGATGACATTAGTAATCCCTATGTAAACTTTATGATTAAAAAATTGTATATCGCGAGAAAATAACAAAAACAAATTTTACCTTTGCATTTAAAATTCTTAATTCAATAAAGGCGCACGTGACAAGATGGTGTCTGCTTAGAAACATCTTGTTATAAATGAAACTAACTTTGTATCTTTATGTGCAATAAATAAGCCAATACTTAAAAAAAATTACGCTTGACCGCAGCGTATATAAAGGAGAGGCTGGAAAGGGCGCGCACACACAGTATCCTCCTGGCTACAGATGTCTTTTTGTATTCTGCTGCTGCCGTATTTGACGTTATCACGCAATACTGATAACGCTACAGTAACCTGCGGCCGTATTCATCAACGCAACTGCCAAACTTCACGTCACAATAAAAAGCTTTAGAAGCTGATAATAATATTTTCGTAACAAATATATAACTTAACTGTTTTCTCACTAATACGAAATCTCAGCAGTAAATTAGTAGTTACAGTACAGTTTTTCTCTGTCGAGTTTGAAACGAATCTCTATAAGATGTTTCTTTAATGTTACACTTAGATATAAAAAGTTGTAATTTTTATCCATTATTTCAATTATATTAATATAGTTTCTATTCACTATTTCATGGATAATACATTCTTGCTTATCTCGTAAGTTCGTGTATTTACTCTGTTTCATATATAATTTCATACATAATTTACTCTGTTTCTTATTTTGTTTGTATCAGATTTTGTTTCTGAATTGTTTTTGTTGAATTTAAATAATCATAAAAAAAATATATACCCATAAATTGTTTCGCTTGTTTTAAACATCAATGTTATTCTATTCCGAAAAGTATGCGTTTTAAAATGAATAATTCGATTGAATGCCTCGAAATAACTTCTCATTTTTTCCAATTTGTATAAAAAAATGTATTACTTTGAAAATTAATAACCGTTTAAAATATAAATGTTTGCAAATTAAAATGAATATTAAGTCGTTTAGAATAACAGTTTTATTTCAGTAAGTACCAGTTATGTCAATATTTGCAAATTTATATTGATAAATTTTGTACTTGACACTGAAATATTTGATAATGTGCTTCATAATACTTAATAACCTTAGTTATAATGTACTAACTTTACAGTAGTTATAACTTTACGAAAACTGCTTGTGTGTTATAATGGAGAGGAAACTATATTTTTATGACAAGTTGTGTTTTTTGAGATGTAACATATGTATTTAAAAGTAAATATATTAATAGACAAAAACATATAAAATATAAAATATTGTTTAATTTGAAACTGATACTTGTCAAGTTTCATTTTTTATATAAAGAAATTTGAAATTCTAAACAACATTTTGTACGTTAAATACAGTGGTAAAATCAGAAAAAACAACTAATTTTTACAAACGGCTTTTAACCAAATTAAAAATTATCACATTTATTGTAATTAAAATGAATGTGGTAAATAAAGTTATTTTTGACAATAATTCTCATAAGACTCATTATTTATTGTTTTTGAATGACGTGTTTTGCGTAGTAATAATGCAGTATTCATACGTGATGATTGATCGTGACAATTAAGTAATTTTTAAAGTTCACAATTTCAATTTCTAAAACAGTTTTCTCTATATATGTTTATATGAATGTAAAAAAGCTCTAACTTTTTAGAACTAAAATATTTTCAAGACATCTTTTAATTTACTTTACATTATGTAAGTATAATGTGAGACATATTGATAGGAAAAAGTTAAAAATATAATATACAAAATAATGTTTATTAATGTATTTTTTGTACTGCATGTTATATTTTTAAAACATTGTTTCCCTTTTCTTAACTATTTTCTACCTTATAACCTTTTAAAAGAAAAAATGTTTTTATTTAATACACCATAAACCATACATCTTATACAAATAAAACTCTTCATTATTATAAAACTACTGTTTGAATAACGGAGAATGTTTAGTAAGTTGACGCAACTTTTGTTTGTGATGAATGGTAGTGTAGCACAATCTATTCTTCAGTGTAACAATATATGATCTTAACACAGGGCTTAAAAGCTATAAATAACTTCTTTCATACGCAAGGATGTCTATTCTTTTCTGAAGAAAGACCGAGTGAAATATCACCTCTTTTCAACTGCTCACTAATTCAAACCACGAAACAACGCAGTCTCTCAGCAATACTAATATAAATGTAATGTAGGCTTTCCAAAACAATGTTTTGAAAATTAACGCACCTGGTAGAGAAAGTATTAATGACCTACGTCGTTATCTTCAGATAAACACTGTTTAATAAGGTATTATTTATATATTAAATATTTATATATTTAACAAGGTAATTTATTATATTGAAGTTTTTATGGATAATATAATAATAATAATAATAGCAATAATAATAATGGATAATAATAATTAATCATGTTGGAATATTATTCTTAGTCGGTATTTATAGTAATTGTCTGAAAAAATAATTATTAAAATGAATTCTGTGAATAACGCATTTTATAGTATACAAGGAAAAATCGTATTCAAAGTTAGTTAAATAATTTTTTTTCAATATCTAAAAATTCTTTATACTAGGCGGCACCTGTTTCAATTTGCTAACGTTCAATTGAACACCTGTGTGTAATAATGTATAAAGTGCCGATGGAAATTTAATTTTACGGGAAAATAATTCAACGACAGAAAATTTAATTCTGTTAATTAAATTATTCGTAGTGAAATTAAAACCCTAATAATTATTTTGCTATAAAAATATTAATTTTTTAAAAATTTATGTCAAGAAAATACGTTGAGAAAAGGTTTAAAAATATAAAAAATGAAATAATAATATTTATGTCTATTTCAATTTCAAGTTATCAAGTCTATCTTATCAGATTAGGATGTGCATTCATGGGTAACACAATACTACATAAAACATTATATCCATTCAGAGGTTGGTGATCGATGTAGTTATCGACCTGTCTGCTGTGTTTCAGAAATAAGAACTCAAGGTCGTGGGATCGAGACACATTTACTGCCCTAGCTTTACCCTTCCTGGCGGGCAAAAAGTTGAACGTTAAATAAATAAATAAATACAAACGTTTTTGTACGGCTGCTGACCGTCAATTGTTTCTGTTATTCGGAAAAATGTTTCTTATTAAGTAAATGGAATATTTCCGGTATCAAACGTGTTTATGTGGATTAAAGAAGTGTTTGCTTTTTAACCTTTTGCAAACATTATTTTTTTATATATTTGCAAAAAGAGTGCAGTAAATTTTATTATATTTTCAAATGTAAGTGGTTAAACTAGATGCAAATAGTTTAACATTCATTGTTTCAGCATTTCCGTAAAAAGATATTTTTACAATAGTGTTCTTCGATTAAAATAAAGTACAATGCTCTTTTATATAAAAAGAACAGAACAGTTTCAATGACATTTAATGATTATATTGGAAGAAACACAAATTAGGAATAAATTAATAAAATCACGTTTTGGAGTCGAATAATGTGAAAATATATAAGCAGTAAAGTTGTAATTCATTTACTCGTACCATTTTTAGTATTTTAATCAGAATTACGTTTACTCATAATTTCATAAGCAAATTACATTTGAAGGGATCTATTTTACATATATACGATGAGATGCTGAATAACTACAACAAAAAATGCAGATTTATAAATACGTCCGGCAAATTATTGGAAAATGAACTGATTCGTGTAAAGTCAGATACATAAATTCCTCTAACTGTAAAAATACATTTTAATATTACGAATAACATTGGACACATATACATTTTACAGTGAACAACCTCAAAAACAGATCAGTGAGCTTTAATAGAAATAA
Organism: Callitettix versicolor; assembly: GCA_022606455.1. Taxonomy (NCBI): domain Eukaryota; kingdom Metazoa; phylum Arthropoda; class Insecta; order Hemiptera; family Cercopidae; genus Callitettix; species Callitettix versicolor. The sequence continues at coordinate 43,302,840 of CM040191.1, forward strand.
TGCCGTCATTAATAATCTACATACCTTAGGTTATTATGTAGTTTTAAAATAAACAAACTAAGCGTATAGAACGGTAGAACTCGCAGTGTAGTATTAATTAATTGCCTCGCCACATGCTCCGATGCGCTTGTCAATGTTTGTCAATTTAAACAGTAACATTAATATTTTTTAAAAAATATTGGAATTATTCTATTGGAAGTGTTAGGTTAGTTCTTCTTGAGGCAGTCAACATTTTAATAAGTCTTCGTGTTTAGGCAGATTTACAGGAAATACACTGATCATCGTTACATTAGAAGCCTCCATCTTGAATAGAGAGTAAATGGGAAACACACACTTCGCTTATACAAGGTACCTTCGTACAAAATTTCAAAACAATCGGTATATGCGTTTAGCCAAAACGCCGTTCACTTTTACCGTTTAATCAGTGGCCGCCCTTTAGATACGGAAGTTAATGGGGGGAAACCTACAAATACGTCGATAGGGCTTTACATAAGACACCTTAATACCAAATTTCAAAAAATCGGTCATGCGTTTGTCCAAAATTGCGTACCAAAACGAACAAATACTCAGACCAAATGCCAAAAGTTCGAATTGAAACAAAAAATTCGCTTTGCTTGATTAAAATGTTATTTGATACTTCATTTGAAAACAATTATTTTGTTGGAAACTTGCATGTTTTTTCTGAACAAGTTTCAAATATCGCTGTTTATTTCAATTAATTGGAACCGAATCGTTAAAAGACAATCACAACAACTATCAGTTATGTTCTGGGAAAAATTGGTTTTAAACTTTGAATAATTGCAGCTACCAAGCTTGCTTTATGTAAACAAATTCTAAACAATTGTCAACATTGATTAATATCCTATGAAAAATATTCGAAATGCAAAATTTAAACCTGGAACATAAATTGATTTCAATCAATGTATTTTTACAAGTTTATTTACTAGCAAAATCCAGTGCACTATTTTTTTTTAAATGATGGAAACTCAAAAACTATATACTTATAATTTTTAAAAGAGCTTTTAAAAAGTATCACACCAGCGTTATGAAAATAAAATAGACTGTACAAATTAGGTTTTCAAATAAATTCAAAAATTAATTTGGTAAAAAAAGGAAATCAGTGACAGTTATTTTTAATTAAAAAATTAAATTTTAGTGCTGATTTAAAGATATTTACTATGGTAAAGTAAAGTCTTTCCTAAAATGGTATCATAAATGTTATTTTTTTAGGTTTTTAATATCTAATTATAAAAACAATGAAATAAATTTTAAAAGTGTCAAAGATATTAAAAAAATCAGTGGGAAATTGTGTCTCCATATCCGCTTTTGTACAGAAAAAAACACATTAGATTATTATTAGAGTAAGTGTTCATAATATAATTTTATTTTTAACTGATCAGCTGTAAAATCAGATGAATGAGTGTTGTAAGATTAGCACAGCATGAGAATAGAAAATCAAGAGACCAATTAGTTGAGAGCACTAAATGGAACAGAAAATCCAATAATTAAAGATCAAGCAGCATAGCTGAACTTTATTAATTAAATAAACAATAAACACAATTGATTTTATTGTAGATATTTATATTCGTTCTAACATACATTTTACAATATAAATATATGAAATTTCTAAAGAACACTATATGTCAGTTTATAAGCACTATAATCAGTGTAACAAATCAAATATTATTAACAGACATATAAAAAGTAAATGTAACTATACAGTTAGTAATTTGTAACTACAGTATAATTTTGTAAATATTAACTTGTTCATTGTTGCAGTTGTAGTTGTCTAATGCAAAATTGTGAAGTCGATTTAACGATTCTAAATTTATATATTGACAAAAAATGACATAACTGGTATTTACTCAACTGGAACTTTTATTTTGAATAGACTTGTTGTTATCAACTAAAATTTCAAAAAATAATATCTTCAAACATTTATGAAATTTTGTAACACTGCGAATATTGTAGTTTTAATGTGCTATTTGGAGGCGTGATTGAATCACCTGAAAAACATATATTTTAATTCTTGAAAAAAATCAAAATGCATGTTATGAATTTTGATAAACATTTCAAAACAGCAATTCATGAATATTTTACGAATTGTTTGAATAGAATTTTATTCACCAATGATTTTAATGATTTTTTCGAAAACAACTCTATTAAATCAAACAAAATCTCTGTTGCAAACCAAATAATAAAACATGTTGAAATAAAAAAAATATTGCATTCAAAGTGTATATGACATGCATAAATGTATTCTTCATAAAATATAAAAATGTAAATAAATGAAAATACAAAGAGAGAGAGAGAGAGAGAGAGAGAGAGAGAGAGAGAGAGAGAGAGAGAGAGAGAGAGAGAGAGAGAGGTGTTATCCAGTTTATGTTACCATGATATGTGGTTTTTTGTAGAAACGTTATTACAAAAATATTTTTGAAAGTCGTTATAATGCAGCATATATATATATATATATATATATATACAGATTACATTTTTACTGAAATGTAATCTGACACTTGTGCTGATGAACACGCCTGCAGGTTACTTGAGCATTATCAGTATACTGATAACGTTATACACAGTTTGCAGCAGTTGAATACAAATTGTCGGTTGCAGCCCGCAAATTACATGTCTGCTCTGCGTTCCTACCTCCTATTTTACATCCACGGTTTGTGACAAATATTAACTTATTTTGTGTCCGTTTGGCAAAAAGATAATTTCTTTATAACGAGACTCCTATAAACACACGGCTTCGAGCCGCGTACACCAGATGCCTGCAGTGAATTGTAGTGAAACTATGTATCTGCAAAATAAAATTTGATCTTTTATTTTCCGCTAATATTCATATTTTATTAATCATCGTTTTCTTTAATATCGTGAAAAAACATAAAGTTAAGGAAGTGTTATTTTATATAAATTTTAATTTGTTATAAAAAGATTTTTGGAACCATATATAGTCTATTATAAAGAAAAACTGATTTAAACAATTGTCTTGTGTTACTTATATTACGACTGGTGCATTGTGCAAGGTACGGCGTAACTTTTGAGAAATGATTTTAATAATGGAGGCTTGTTGTTATGTCTGTCTTTTATAGCCCTGCATTAGTGGAAAATATCTTTTAATTGTCAGTGTTCATTTTGCTCTTTTTTTATAAATGTAACAGATAATGTTTGTACTCTATTATTATTTTGCAAAATATGTTAATAACACTACACCGTAATTATTATTTTTTATCTGTGAAAAAACAATTATTGCATTTAAAAAATTTTTAAGAACAGTTCTTCTACTCTAAACACAAATTACATATGTTATTTTTTAGATAAACCTATGGTATTTTTAATATAAAATATTTTCGCGTTAGAATTAATACTGACTTAAAAAACAATTTGCGACTTTGACAAATATTACAGTAATAGCTGAAACTCAGCGTGGAAATACCACCTTCATGAAAAAGAATTAATTTTAAAATATAGGCCGAAAATATCATTATTTAAAAATAAAATTTTGGCCACCTTTCAAAAGTGTGGACAACAAAAAGTAATGATTGGATGTTATAATTAAGAAATAAAAATTAATCGGAATAAAATAAAAATAAATAAATTAAAATAATAAAAAGCTACAAATAATTATACAGATCAACATTACTCTATAGTTTTATTTTAAAACAACTTTGAAAATAAGAACGTTGTTATCAAACTTGTCAATAGGTTTGAACTGAATGAACATTTTTCTTTTCTATATAAATATCTTGTTTGACTTTATGAGTTATTTTATATAAACGTCGATGTTGCATGAAGTTTTTTAATATCATAAAATGTTTTTTTAAAATAAAACTTTAACAAAAATTGCGTCTTTGTTTAACGTTAAACTATTATACAAAATTGTTTCTTTTGATACCATTTTCCTACTAGACAAAACTAGATTATTTTTAAATGATCAGCTGAAAATACAACGTCACGGTTAGGTTTAAATTACCAACCACCGATAAAGTGTAATGTTTGAAAACAATTGAAAAAATATTAGTTTTAAGCTCGCCTGTGTTTTAGAAATTAAGTTAACTTTCCTTAACCAATATACAAATTAGGAAATGACAAAAATACTTAATGTCATAGTGCGTATTCAAAATAAAATGAAACAGGTTTACTTAATTTAATGGTGGTTATTTATTACTAAAACGTGACAAACACTTATAGCTATGTAACATAACTTTTAATGCTTTCTGATGCCGCTTCGTTTTCTTTATAATTTTTTTAAATGCTGATTTTAGCATCTTTATCGAAATAAAATATTACATAATATGTTTTTCAGACCTTCGTTTTGAAATCAAAAAGTAAATGCCAATTACATCATAAAAATATACAAATATAAAAAAAGATTTATAAGTTAAAGGACATATGCATCCACGTTCTTTATTAACGTCCATACTTGTATAAATGACAATTTGAAAATTTTGTTTTGTGTAAAGTTGAAAATATTTAAATATTAATATTATTTTTATAAAAAATAATAATGAATTCCAATAAATGAAAAACATATAACATTAAAGTATTGTAAAATTTATTTAATCAGTATCAAACAATTGTAGAAATTTTTGTTTATTGTATAAATATAAAAATAAATTTGCTTATGTTTTTACTTCATGTGTTTACTTCACTTTATTTCCTAAATGTGTTTTTATATATGATCATTTATTGAAAATCGGAGTCAGTTTCTACTGTGAACATAAAAAATTAGTTTTATTAGGTTAAAAAGAAAGTGTTAATTACACGACATAAACATTCTACATTATAGGAGAAATTGTTGCATATGTGCCTATATATACCACGAACAGAGCATATAGTTTAACGAAATGTGCAAGTTAATTTCAAAATTTCATTATAATAATATTTTTTAAACCTTTTTGAAAAACTAAGTTAAAATCACGTTTTATTTAAGTTGAAATCATTTTTCCAAATACTTTTCCAATTTAAAGTGTACTCTATACATAGAACATATTTATTTTTAATTGTTTTAAAAAACGGAGCTCATTAATGGTAAACAAAATTCAGGATTTGTTTCAAAAAAAAAAAAAAAAATTAAGAAATAATATCACTTTAAATTTGTAATAATCGGAATTTTTGCTTATAAAATTAATGCGTTTATAAATGTGTTTACACAAATATGGCTTTTATACACATTTCTTTTTCTGTTTAATAATAATGTTCACACATCTTACAAAGCAGAAGTTTGTACTGTACTTGCTGTGTGTTCCTTACACACTAAGAAAAGTAATAAAATGTATTACCTGCATTATTATTTTGATTATAATATAAAAAGAAGCAACTGTCATAACTATTTATAATACCTGTTGTAGCTTTGATAAGATAAAATAGTTTTTAATTTTATTACTCGAAACTATGTTAAATTAAACCTTATTAAATTTTAATAATGGTAACTATGGTATTAAGTTATTTTTTAAAATTTTAACAGCTATGGTAACATTTACCAACATTTATTTTCATCACAAATATTTACACTATAGGATATCCAAGTGCGAACATAATAAAATAAAACATGGTGGTAGTGTTTTAAGGAAAACAGCTGTGACGTATATACCTGATGTACAATTGTATTTTTTCACAAGTATTTTTGTTCTTTAACTGTCCTTGCCCTACTCAGTGTTCCCTCGTTAAAACTTCAAGTACGTGCAATTTACCCTTTACCCTCAAGCACTAGGAACCCTTAACTATATAAAAGGGAATAAAATGTTCTTACGCTTTATGCGATACAGATAATAAACATTTCTCTTAATAATTCATTTCTGTAGTAAATATACGTTTGATTTTTAGAGTATTATGTTAGATTACGAATTTGAAATGTTCAGCCCGTATTAAATATTTTTTACAATTTTAATATCAATAAACTAGTTTTACAATATTAATTACAACATAATTTGTTGATAACCTATAAAAATTGAGGAAACTATTTCTATTTATCAATATAATATATAATATAATAATAATATAATATAAATCTGAGTATTCCGACGTATTTCTCGACCGTATTTCAGTGTTTTCGATACTTAATTCGATTAATTAAAAATAATTAACAATATTAATATTTTTTCTGCTTTTTATTTCCACACGTTTTACAAATTATTATATTTAATGTCATAGGATATATATATTTTTAAAATATATTGCCATACACAACGGGCTACTGAAATAAGTTTCGAAAAAAATAAAATTTTAAATTATCTATTTATACTTCATAACATAATGCTCGTAGAATTTTATTGTATTTAAAAGTAAGAGAATTTTTAAAAAAATATATAAATAATTGATCTAAAGCCTATAAGTTGAATTCGAATATTTACCTAGCACAGATGTTCAATATGCCGCCACCTGTGTTATCGTTTTGGGAGTAAACGATACTCCGAGCTTAACATTGTTCAATGCTGATTCACTTTGGATGTTTGCACTGCCAAGTTTCTTTATAGGCAGTATCATTAAAATACCTCCAGTCCATTGGATAGAGATCTTAGAAGACACTGTATACTTTGAATTTGTAATAACTCTTCTTCTGCAGATATGTCATAGAGTTTTGCGTACTTCAATGTATAGCTGAATGAGACAAAATCTGTTCATGTTACTTTTACTAACAAAAAATTCAATTATCTTCCCGTGGATCAATCAACAAGTGATCTCACAAGATAGTAATGCAAAATACTTGGGCATGACACTGGACGCAAGACTGCGCTGGAAGGTACATGTCAAAAAGAAACGTAATGAACTGAATCTGAAACTAAGGAAAATGCATTGGCTTCTTGGGCTACATTCTGAGTTGTCAGTACACAATAAACTATTACTTTATAAACAAGTCCTAAAACCTATCTGGACATGTGGTGTGCAGCTTTGGGGCTGCAAGAAAAAAAGCAATATTAAAATTATTCAAACGTTTCAAAATAAAGTACTGAGAGGCATTGTTAATGCCCCATGGTACATACGCAATGATGATCTTCATAAGGATTTACAAATTGCTACAGTTCATGAAGAGGTTCGGCGATTTGCTAGGAAGCACGAAGAAAGACTGCATAAGCACCATAACATCGAGATGCTACAAGTTCTCGACAATTCAATTCAAGTTCGGCGGTTGGACAGGATAAAACCGTTTGATTTGTACTAAAACGAGATTGATACAACTGTCACAAGATCAAGCGATTTTTGGATTTTGGAGTACGTCATAGGACGTGCAACGTTTTTAGACGTCGTTAAAATGTAGTGGGAAACAAAACAATATAATTATTACAGAAGCGAAAAACTTTATTATTATAAAGTACAATGATACGTCTTGAGAATGGATTCAAACTTTTAAATAAATTTCTAACTAACCTACTTGGGTTAATTAATATTACATAAAACTTTGTTTTTGCGTTAAATGATGTGATATTTAAAAATGTTTTTAAATTACCTTGTTTTAAAACTTCAGGTATTCATGTGTAAAATAGCTAGATAACAACAAAGTTGTTTTACTTACAATAAATATATTTTTATTTTAAAATCTGTATTCTATTACTTACCTTCCATCAGTGTTTTCAACCACCTACTTGCTTCTTTCAATAACTTACTTTCTTAATAAATTAAATTTTCCTAAATAGAATATAAAACATGTTTTCTAAAACCACCAGCAAATGTTTTTCATATCATTACGAGAATCCAACAAATGCTACAGCTATTTTTGAAAAGAAGCATTTTCAAATACTTCTTGAAAACGTATTTCGTTTTTAAAGTTAAAATTCTTACGTTTAGTTACATTAAATTATAATATTTTGAAATGGTATAATTTAAAAAAATGTTTAGTTACTTTTCCTTCAAAAAGAAATAAAGATAAATACATCATTGAATTAAGCACTGGCGAAACTTAATGGTCAATTTGATTTCTACCTTTAGAAGTAACCGTACTGACAAAATAAAAGTATTCAGTGTTATAAAAAATAATTACACAGTATTTACAGAAACACACATTTATGCAAGAAGTTATACCTCTGATGGAACACTGCATATAACTCTTACACTGTCTGGAAAGTTTCGTCGCTAATATTAGAGTCATGTTGTGTTTGCCTTGTAATTAATACAGACACATGTGATGCATTATGTTCTCTAGAAATAATTACTCTATGATGAAGATTTGTTTGTCTATGTCGTTATGTCCTCAGTAAAGAATATATAATAGTTACATCTTACAGTTTGCTAAGATGAAATGTAATGAATTTACAGATTTGCTGGTTTTTTTATAATTTGGACTATAACTAGTTTGCCATCTGTTTTTCGATTTTTTGCGTTAATAGTAATTTAAAACATATATAAAATTTATTTCCTTACAATTTTGAACAGAGAATTTGTAGCAACATTCTTTGTATTTCTACAAATTATTTATTAAAAATACACTAATTTGTATTACATAATTTGAAAATTCCAGAAATTAAAATTTTGAAAGTACACTAATAGAACATATAAGTTTAATAAATAACGAATCTAAATTTAAAATGAAATAATCGAAAATAAAGTAAAATATTCAATAATCGCCTACAACAGTATACATTCTGGAACAAAATTAACTCCGTTTGGAATTGTAAATGAACACATAAATTCCAATTCACTTTTAGATATTGACGTTGAGAAACAACTTATAAAAATTACTTTACTACTCACAAAAGAAGGACACAAATATTTTATGAAGTTGTCAAGGAAACAAAACAAAATATGAAGGAAAATATTTTTACTATAAGAATTTCAACAGAGAATTAGTACCAGAAGTTCCATCTGATGTTTACGTAAAGACTGTACAGAAGCAACATAAAACTAAAAACTAATATAATACAGAATTATTTACTTAAGTAAAGTGTGAAAATTAAAGAGAGACACCGTAACACTAAAAAAACCACTTGTCAATAATTAGAAGACCAGAGAAGATCAGTAAAATTCCACAATCTAATAATCCTCTTACAAATCCTGTTTGAAGTCTCTTCTTTTCCTCCAAGGAGCCACCACGGAAGGAGCCGAAATAAAGGAAATCACATAAAATCCAGGTGTGATTCCGACTGATCTAGACTTAGCAAAACGTAAATTATGAAAGATGTATTGAAATATTTTAATGTAAGTTGTGCTAATTGTTTAGCAAATATAAATAGTTATTGAACTTATAACTGACAATAGTAGTAAGGTTAGAGATATTGCAAACTACTTGGGATTTATTAATCATACAAGAGAAGTAATTAAATACAAGCTAGAAATAATTTATGTAGAAAGTAAAATTAATCCTTGAAAAATTAGAGGTATTCTTGATGAACTAGAATCAATAATGAAAGCCATTACCGAAAGCCATTGCCTATGATAACTAAAAATATGATACATTGTTAGAAGAGGTAAAAATTGATCAATTTAACACTGAAAATCAAATTTAAGTTAGTACAGATTTTATTGTAGATATTATTATAACAGAAAATGTAATTGGAGAAAATTTTAAAAACTTAAATGATTTTGTAGAATTCGAAAAATGTCGAGATATTCTTAATCAATTACACACTTTTATAATGTGTTGTTAAGTTTAGCACAAGATTTAGAGAGTAGTCTAACCTTTTGTAAACTGGGTATCCTTCACCCTAGTATAATTTCCACAAGAGAATTGTTCAATGAAATACAAAAATTTATCAATTCTATAATAATAAATTACCATTAGAACCAAAAATAGGAAATATGTGAGAATTTAAATGTGTAATAGATGTAAGTTGTAATATTAGCGCTAAAGAAATGTATATTCTGAAATTGCCTATTGTAGTTGAAACGGACCATAATATTTATAAGTTTTTCTCTTTACTAACCAAATATGAATCAGAGTATATAACTGTAATTGCTAGAGTATATTATATGTTAATGTCTAAATCTACGTTGAGTAGGGTTAAACTCTTAGGTTTTAACAGTAATTGTAAGAATAAATTTCATTCAAAATCTCTATGCTCATTGGAACAAATAACTAATCATAATCTTGAATGCGAAACATCAATAATACAATCCGGCAAGACGGACAACTGTAAATATACTGCATTAGAGATCCTTGAAAATATGTTTTTATGGATTACTAAAATGGTTTAGCAATTTTACCTCAAATGAAACCTTAAAATTTATAAATCAAAAGGAAAAATATTAACTACACTTCAAAATATCTACTAAATACCAACAACGATTCAATTTCTTATCAAAATAAACAATTGTATCATTCATCAGAAACGAGAAGTGACAAGATTCTTAGTTGCCTCTGGATTACATCTTCATGTCACTAAATAACCATAATTCTCCACTAATCTAAAGAAATTTGATCTAGAAAAATATAATTGAGATGCTACATCAAAAATTCAACATCATTCAATTATTACAACAAAATTCAGCATGTGAACTATAATCACACACACCATTCAACAACTCCCTCTATGCAGGAGTTACATACTGTAATTTAGGTTAAGTCAATGGACAATTTCATACAATAGATAATCTTGCAGTTATTCATTTATAAGAATAGCCATATCAGCTTTTCTCATAGCATTGTAATAAAGCATTGTTAAGTTAGTTGAGTCTGATCCAGTGTGTGTACAACACTGTCCAACAGGTTACCTCTAGGCATAACAGTTATACCTAATTATTATAATAAACGGTTTTGTGAAATTCAAGTATATATATATATATATATATATATATATATATATATATATATATATATATATATATATATATATATATATATATATATATATATATATATATATATATATATTTGTGTGTGTTCACTAATACTAGCTGTGTACTACTGCAGTATTTCAGGAAATAAAAATCACAGTTGTTTAATCTGAAATTTTACTTAAAATTTTTGTTTTAATGTAAGCTACAGTAAATATGTTTGTTTAAAAAAAAAAGCTTTTGTTATTAAAAAGTAGAGTATTATTTTTGGTAGAATACAATCAAATTATTGGGCTAAAGTGACAAATAGCTACCCCTGGTATTAAGGTAAAACATCCTGAAAACTGTGATTTTACACTAAACAAATTGTATAATAGCTCTGTCGGTTTTTACATATTTTACTGGACTGCAAGAGCTCGTGAAAATACCACATTTTAAAATAAATCAGATATTTTTAGTGCTCAATGTATTATTTCATATTGGCGAACTAAAGGTTTTAGTTTGGTGAAACTACTAGTAATTATATTTAACAACAAATATAAAAGTTTCTATTGTATTCTGATAAGTGGTTTTGGAGTGAAAAGTGGGAAGTTTGGTATTTTATGTGACATTTAGTCAAATGTTTAACATTTGTTAATACTGTTTTTGGCTCTCCAAATGTATAAAATGCAAAAAAATACTGATTTAATAAATGTACAGATAACATGTTAGGCTTCTAGTTCTCGTAAAAATAAACTGTTTCAATATATTTGAAGCATTTTAAATGGCTTTACGTATGCCATTTTGTTTTGAACAAGATGCCTGTGGAAATTTAAAGCAGCCGAAAGCCTAAAGTTTACCGTTATTGCATTTAACAAACTTAAAGATTTTCGTTCAATTCTCTCATGACGAGTACTAGTGAAAGCAGACAAATTAAATAAAAGATAGACATTCAGACAAAACAGAACTTTGTTGCACTTATATATATATATATATATATATATATATATATATATATATATAATTATTATTATTATTTCTTAACGTAGTTTTTTAAAACAGATACAGAAATTTTGAATAAATCTTTATTTTGAACACATAACCTAAATATTGTTTATAATTACCTTATATAATATTTCCTTTATTTAGAGCAATATTATAGGCTATATTTTAGAGAAGCAGTTGATTCTAGGCTAAATTCTTTTACTTCCGTAATATCCCTTCACTCTTGTTTCAGTTTCGGAGTAAGTGTTTTCCATAAAATTTTAGCTGCAGAATTACGCTAAGGGAAACTTTCTTTAATGACTCGAGTTTCAAGTTTGGTTATAAAGTCAGACCTATACGGGGAAACTCGAACTGGAGTCAAGTCAGTAAATAACTGCCAAGGGCGTTTGCAATAATATTTATTTCACTTTTGTTGTTAAGATACTTTTTTGTTTACACTTTTTCTTATACACTAATGGTAATATTGGAACATTTTTTAATATCGCTGTTTTCTTTCACAATAAAATATTCGGTAATAATAAATTTACTTTTACCCGACACAAATAAAGATTGAAATTTTGAAATTTTTACAATCTTAAAAGGTAAATATCCATCACTAAAATGTAACAAAATTGTGAAAATTTTACATTTTAATCAAAGTTTTCTCAAATTAAGTTTTCAAGTAAAAAAACTGTTCGTTTTCTACTGCACCCAAAAAATCAATTCAGCAACTACAGAAAAAGAAGACTATCTAATTTTAAGAGTAAATAAAGAACAACAATAAATCCAGATCTCCAAAGATGTGTTTGTCTTCAAATCTTCTATTTTGATTCAAGAACTTTTGAATTAAAACTTGAACTTTGAGGCGTCTGCGTTTCATTAAGTTAATGTCACAAGAATTGTAGCCAGTGAATGTTCTGAGTTCATGCTTGAATTTTACAGTTGCATACTTCTGTCTTATATTTTTACAAGTAACAAGCTTTTAAAGAACAACAACAAAATTTAATCACTCACTGAGTAGAGTAACTGTTGTCACTATTGTTTTATTATAACTTTAATACAGGGTCCGTCAGTATAACGGGATGATTAAATAAAGTAATTGATTGTTTAAAAAAAATGTTTAACATTTTTTAGTAAGTAATTGAAAGTACAAGAAAGAGCCATTATGGGTACAATACGGAAAAATATTATTTTCTGAACACTACGTCTACCAAATGTCCTCCATTGCAGTTAAGACATTCCTGGAGCGTGGTTTGGAAATTTGGCATGACCTCTCGCAGCATGTTGACAGGTATTGCCGCAATCTCGTCGACAATTCGACGAATGCGTTGAATGCTTGAATGGTTGTGGGTGGATCTGCTTGAAACACTTTTGTTTTTAGGTATCCCACCCCCAGATTTGTCACTTACTCCAATGCGAAGGGCATGTTGTTTGGCTGATCGGCGAGGACTTCTAACCATAGCCTGTTGAACAGCTGCGATGTTTTCAGGTGTTCGATCAGTTTGTACACTCCTGTCTCTTTTTTAAGACGTTGATCCCGTTTGCTCGAGGTCGTTTATCCATGTTCGAATTGAATTATCTGACGGAACAGGCTGTTTACGCGGTACGTTAAAAGACGTTGGAAAGCACGTCGAATTTGCAAAAAAATTTCGCCATTTTAATAATACGCTTTCACCGCGTAGCCGCGGTGTTCTCCCATCCAACGATCCATTGCAACTAAATGGTAGATTGTGCAGGTGGTGACGCGCCAGTAACCATTCCCCTACTACAAATATTAACAATAACATTTAATCTACTACCCGAATTAAGAAAGATTTTCTGAAATCGTTTTTTACTTTGCGTAGATATTATTATACTAATTTAAACGATTTACAAAATATGATTTACAAACTTTAAACTTTTAAACAGAATATTAAATATTTTGTGTACATCTTTAATAATAATATTATTCATAATATAAGTAATAATATTTAATGATATTGCTATATAATTTGTTTTGTTGTTCTTATCATTAGGAATATCTCAGTGTTACTAAAATGTTTCGCAATATCTAAAACGTTGTTATCAGTTTTTAATTTTCCTCTTTAAAAATTCCTTTAAAATTTGGAGCAAATTGTCTTATTTGTATTTGCCTTTATTCTTATAAACTTTTATAACTTGCTTCTGTCAGCATATAATGACTGTGTTAGGGTATTTCTTGTTGAAGTAGGTCACTTATACACTTATAGTAAAAGCAGAAGATTTTATATGGCAAAACCTTTTCATTTGTGATAAAGATTTAAGAAATCTTTTCGGCGTTTGCTGTCAATAGGTTTTTTTAACGTTAATTAATTGTCAAAAACAGTCTGAGATTCATTGATGATTTCACATGTTAAATTATTACTTCTTACAATTTATAATGGAATAGTATTGTCCATCTAACATTATGAATCGTTTGCTTACAGAAGGCGGTATGATACTTATAACAAAATCCTATTTCTAAGTTTTATTATATATACCATCACATGAAATTTACCTTATTATTGTGTTTTACTTATTTATTTAAAAAAAACTAATGTTATAGTTATTATTTTATATCGTTAGTTGATAGTGAATAATTATGTTAAATTCACGAAAATATGACCTTTAAAATTAAAGCATTTTCAAGTTGTTTTTTATTATATTTAGATGGAAGATTATAATTGTTTTTATCCTAAACAAGTCATAAGATAATAAAATTGCCATTTCTTGCAAAGTAATTCTTCCAACTCAATAATAAAATACTACTATTTTTGAGTTTGTTTCTGAGTACTAAAAATATCAAACGAACATACTTTATTATTAATAATTAAAAAAAATCTACCGGAGTAAATCTAACTGTGATTAACCTATAATATTTATTGAATTATTATTCAAAAACTGTGCAGATTTTGTTATATTTGTTCTCTAGCTTTAATCCTTATTTACTATATTTGTCCTGTAACTTTAATAGACACTTTAAGTTACAAAACAGTAATTTAAAAAAAACTATTAAAACAATGAATCAAATTTTCTTTGATTTTTTAAAATTAATTTAGGATATTGCTTTTCAAGTAGAAAGAATAACGTTATAGCATAATATCGAAATAACAAAAATATACCGGAATTCTATAGGAATGATATTTGCATGGAAAACTAAAAAGACCATTTTTTTGTATTTTCAATAAATAAATTGAAATTGTTAATAAGGTAAATGATAATTAAGAAAAAAATTGATTACAATGATAAATTCGTTTATTAAGGTAATGTAGGCCTACTAATTTTAAAATATTTTAGAACAAATAAGTAGATTTTTTTTATAATCGAGTTCAAGTATTACCGAAATTGCTTATTTTTATATATTTTTTTTTGCGGATTTTAATATTTGCTTACGTATTTAGCACATATATTTTATGGATATTTTAAAAATCAATGTTTTTAGTTTTTTGGAAATTCGTGGTAATAGATCATTAACAATTGTATTTGGAGTGGAAAGTAATTTCAGTTATTGATTGAAAAAAATAATTGACAAGGATGAAAGATTAAAAACCCGTGAGGTTTCCTAGACTAAAGGAAAAATGATTAGGAAACCACAGTTCTGATTTTAATAATCCTAGTTTATTTGCAATCTAAAAAGGTAAATAATTTACTGCAGTAAATATATTTTTAGTTATATATTTCTGAAATACTAAATTATAATTTTGTTACAATATTGATGTGACTAATACAGTACAAAATATTTTATTTCTATATTGATGAAGCTTTTTTTAAACCCTCAGCAGAAAAAAATTACATAGAATTGCGGTAAACTTAAGGGTTTAAAAATGGAACACATTTCATAAATCATTATTTTTACAAGCCTTTGCATACCTAGTTGTGAGAATAGCATTTGCGCCTGTATTGTATTTTAAATTAGGTTATTTTTATTTTGTACCAAGAATAAAAGAGCCTAAAATATAACTTTACGTGCAATTTAGACTTAAAATGTCACTATATTAAACCTTTTTTGAATAAAAATAATATAAAACAAAGTTAAATTTGGTTGAAGTAATTTTTAAAACACATCTACATAGGTTCTTAAGTAAGGCAAGACGTTCAAATAATTAAATTATTTGTAACTCTGGCAATAAATAATTTTAAAAATTTCAATAGCTATTGTAACAGTTTTGGAATTAACAAGAGATATTTAGGATATATTTTAAATGCAAACATTAGGGGTTGATTCGCAACAATTAATAATAAATGCTTAAAAAAGATAGTGGTAGTGTTTTTAAAAAAATACCATTTTAAAACAGCTGTAACGTATATACCTGTTACACAATGGTATTTTTTCACAAGTATTTTTGTTCCTTGCTGTTCTTGCCCTACACACTGTTCCCTCATTAAAACTTCAAGTACGTGCAATTTACCCCTTACACCCAAGCATTAGGTACCATTGACTATATAAAAGGGAATACAATTGTCTTGCTCTTTACGCAGTTATAATGGTAGCTTTGTATATACATTATTATATCTGTTAACGTTTAGATAATTAAATTTAATAATAATTAATATAATTATAATAATTATATAATTAATAATAATTAATATAATTAAATTTAAAAATGTTTCCATCCAATCAAAACGTATTGTAACGTTTAAGAAAATTATTTTCTTGATGGTTCATTTTTGAGCTTTGTAATTCAAACTTAAAATTTTATATTACAAATATGAAATATTTAGCCCTTATTAAATAATTTTTTAAAATGTTATGTCATTAATTTACTTTTACAGTGTTATTCGTAATATAAATTTGTTAATCTATACAAATTAAGAAAAATATATATCTATTTATGAGTATAATATCAGTATAAATCTGTACCAATGTTTCTAATTAACAATACTAATATTGTGTAAGCTTAATAATATGTCTACATAATTTACAACATATATTTTTTATTTCATGGGATTTAGTTTTTTTAAATGTGTTACAAAACTCAACGTACTTTTGAAAATATGAAAAAATAAATAAATAAACTAAAATCTATATGTTAAAATTCGAATATTTATCTAGCACAGATGTTCAATGTGCCGCCACCTGTATTATCTTCTCTTAGATTATTTCTGTTGATAGTTGAAGCACTTTAAATGGTCTGCCAAGGTTCTTTACATTATACATTATCCTTAAAATACAGGATACCCAGTCCACTGGATGGAGATCTAGGAGAAATGTCCATACCTCTTTTTCTGCAGGTTTGTTCTAGTAACAGTTTTGTGGCACTATATTGTATCTAAGTGGAACGTCTTTCATAAATGTAGTGTATTAAATATTTTTTTAAAAATTTATTATATACATTACAACTGAGGATTTACTCATTTATTACTTTAGTTTTATTATGAAAAAAACACTTAAAGAGATATAACTCATTGTTTATTCTCATTTAAAAATTAAATCCAGTGGCTTTGTTCTGGCGCAGTCGTCTACCTCCCGTACCCGTGTCCAGGAGAGTGTGCATCTCAGGATGTAAATATCTAGAGATGCGTCGTCCATGCCTCACTGCGTGCTTCTTCACTTCTTCGTTGACTAGTTCCACTTTGAGATCTCTGTGTAGGTTATCGCTCCTCATATACCACGAAGCATTAACTATGCAGCGAAGCACTTTGTTCTGGCGCAGTCGTCTACCTCCCGTACCTGTGTCCAGGAGAGTGCGCATCTCAGGATGTAAATGTCTAGAGATGCGTCGTCCATGCCTCACTGCGTGCTTCTTCACTTCTTCGTTGACTAGTTCCACTTTGAGATCTCTGTGTAGGTTATCGCTCCTCATATACCACGAAGCATTAACTATGCAGCGAAGCACTTTGTTCTGGCGCAGTCGTCTACCTCCCGTACCTGTGTCCAGGAGAGTGCGCATCTCAGGATGTAAATATCTAGAGATGCGTCGTCCATGCCTCACTGCGTGCTTCTTCACTTCTTCGTTGACTAGTTCCACTTTGAGATCTCTGTGTAGGTTATCGCTCCTCATATACCACGAAGCATTAACTATGCAGCGAAGCACTTTGTTCTGGCGCAGTCGTCTACCTCCCGTACCTGTGTCCAGGAGAGTGCGCATCTCAGGATGTAAATATCTAGAGATGCGTCGTCCATGCCTCACTGCGTGCTTCTTCACTTCTTCGTTGACTAGTTCCACTTTGAGATCTCTGTGTAGGTTATCGCTCCTCATATACCACGAAGCATTAACTATGCAGCGAAGCACTTTGTTCTGGCGCAGTCGTCTACCTCCCGTACCCGTGTCCAGGAGAGTGCGCATCTCAGGATGTAAATATCTAGAGATGCGTCGTCCATGCCTCACTGCGTGCTTCTTCACTTCTTCGTTGACTAGTTCCACTTTGAGATCTCTGTGTAGGTTATCGCTCCTCATATACCACGAAGCATTAGCTATGCAGCGAAGCACTTTGTTCTGGCGCAGTCGTCTACCTCCCGTACCCGTGTCCAGGAGAGTGCGCATCTCAGGATGTAAATATCTAGATGCGTCGTCCATGCCTCACTGCGTGCTTCTTCACTTCTTCGTTGACTAGTTCCACTTTGAGATCTCTGTGTAGGTTATCGCTCCTCATATACCACGAAGCATTAACTATGCAGCGAAGCACTTTGTTCTGTTATATTGGTCTTCTTTGCACGTCCCCAAAATATTCAATAATGACAACCTTTAATGACTTTTAATTGTAAATAATTCGTAAACTTTCTGACCAATATAATTTCTAAAAATACACTAACAAAATACGTTTAGCGTTAGGACAAGAATAACTATATACTCATAAAATATTATGTTTGTATGATTATTATTATTTTATATTCATCATGAATATAGGCTGAAAACATTAACATAGGCTTAATAACAATAGTAATATTTAAAATATTTCAATAATCTCATTGAATTATGTTATGGTGAAAGTGAATGATAATTTTTTTAATTATATAAAGTTATTTGAAAAGTGTCTTAATATAGAGCTTTATTGAAACAACCCATCATGGTAACATATTTTTTACCAGCCTTTTACAATCTTACCAAACATGGTAACATATCTTTTACATGTTTTTTACAATCTTA
The DNA here is from genome assembly GCA_022606455.1 of Callitettix versicolor. Classification (NCBI taxonomy): domain Eukaryota; kingdom Metazoa; phylum Arthropoda; class Insecta; order Hemiptera; family Cercopidae; genus Callitettix; species Callitettix versicolor. Next base: position 43,321,598 of record CM040191.1, read on the forward strand.
CTATAAATGGTAACATATCTTTACCAGTCTTTTACAATCATACGAAATATGGTAACATGTCTTTTACCAGTCTTTGACAATCCTACCAAACATGGTAACATATCTTTTACCAGTCTTTTGCAATCATACTAAAAATGGTAACATATCTTTTACCAGTCTTTTACAACCATGCCAAACGTGGTAACATATCTTTTACCTGCCTTTTACAATCTTACCAAACATGGTAACATATCTTTTATCTGCCTTTTACAGTCTTACCAAACATGGTAACATATCTTTTACCTACCTTTTAAAATCTTACCATACATGGTAACATATCTTTTACCAGTTTTTTACAATCATACCAAACATGGTAACATATTTTTTACCAGTCTTTTACAATCTTACCAAACATGGTAACATACCTTTTACCGGTCCTTTAAATTTTACCAAACATGGTAACATTTAACATTCATAACATCGATTTATGTTACACAGCACAGCGAATCCACCAAATCAGGCTGGATTATGTCCTAGTTATTATTCCGTTGTTCATATCCAGACAGAAATGAATGCAAACGCTATTACGGTTATTGTTTATCCAAAATGGAAGTCTAAACAAAAGAACTATAAAATTATTAATCAGTGTTAATTTTTTTATTGAATTGTTTGCAAATTTTTATAGGAATTGAGCATGTGGAACAGCCGTCATAACGGCCAAGTGCCATGCTCATAACATGACGACAAAACAACACGTTTTTAGAGGTTGTTAAAATGTGTTTGGTAAACAAAATACGATAATTAATGGTTTACTAAAGGACATTATTATTATAATGTACAGTGATACGTTTTGAGAATGGAAGATATCCGAAACGCTATAACACGTGGAAGATTAAGAAAGCTCGGAAAGGTACACAAGAACTTATTTAACAAAATAGTGCATTAGTATCAGAAATAAAGATTATTAGGTTAATACTTAAGTAACATTATTTACAGAGAAATATACGTTTCATTACATTTCATTTTTTAAACTTGGAATATATAATTATGATAATTATTAAAATAACGTAAAACTGTCTTTTAAAGCTTAAGGCACTAATGTGTAATATATAATTAACAACAAAATTGTCTTACTGACAAAAATATTTTTATTTTAAAACAGTGCACTGTTAATTACTTTTCATCGGTATTTCCAGCTGCCTGCCAGCTCTTTTTAAAAACTTTTCTTTCTTTCTTTCTTTCTTCACAAAATATATTTTTTTAAATAATAAAACTTTATGAACGTGTTTTCTGAAATACCTATCATATATTTACATTTACATATCATTTCGACACTAACGAATGTTACAGCTATCTGTATTTTTTTTAAAACGTATTAAAAATATCTTAGCGTTTATTTACAAAAAAATTATAATATTTTGAATTGCCGTTGTTTTGTGAATGTTTATTTTATGTTCATTAAGAAAATAAAGGTAAATACAGCACTGAATTAAACGCTAGCGAAAGTTGATGGTCAGTTTGATTCCTGCTATTGGAAGTAATAGTGTTGACAAAAATTGCACGTTTTCAGTAGTACATTTATAGCACATGCATTTATCGTAACAAGTTATAATTATGGTAGAACACTGCTTATAACTCTTACACTGTCTGGAAAGTTTCGTCGTTAATATTACAGTCATGTTGTGTTTGCCTTGTAATTAATAAAGACACATGTGATGATGCATTATGTTCTTTAGAAATAATTACTATATGATGAAGATTTGTTTGTCTATGTCGTTATTCCTTTTGAAAACAATATATAATAGTAATTGTTATTACTTATTGATATTCCCTAAAAAAATATAGAAAAAATATGCATTTTCTGTTATTGATTATATTTAATTTTTCATAATTATTATAAGTTTGCCATATGTTTATCGATCTTTGCATTACCAGTAATTTAAAACAAATAATAATTAGGTGTACAAATATAAAACACATTGTTATAAAAAATGCCGAAAGCAATGTTTTTTATACTCTTCAAATCTTGATTGTTATCATTATCATCATCAAAGCTATACGTATTAAGCTATGTAGCAAAGCTTGATGTATGTAAGCCGTGAAATATGAAAATATTACCTCATTAAACATGCATGTACAGTGAAAATTTTGTAAACGTAAATAAATATTTAAAAAATTTAATAAATGTAAATATATCATCACTTGCTGATATTAAATAACAACTATGTTCAGTATAATGATCTGTCTTCCCTAGCTTCGTCAATTCTATTTTCGTTGATGCGTTTCGGAGAACCTCTATGTTCAAAAACTTTATCTATACTGGTCACCAATATTATGGCCCGTCCTATTTATAATTTTCTATCTCCACCTCGTACCCCTCATCTATTGAACACGTGTACATTAAATCTGACGTGATCAGTTCTGATTGGCTCTTCCTAATCATATTTTTTCGCTCGCTTCTGATTGGCTCCTTTCAAACTTTCTCTTCAACGGTCGTCCCTCTTGTTAATTTTTGAAAATTTTTAGATTTTTAAACGTAATATCTGCTTGCGACGATATCTGTTCATTTATTATGTTTTCTCCCTTTAATTTTAAATTTAAAGATTTCCAAGTTCTCTAAAATTTTCATACGTCTTACTTTTTCTGCCATATGTTATATATGGCATTTTTATAACCTTCATTGATTTTTCTATTTCTCGAGGTATGAGTCCCTCTTTTATAAAATGTAACATTTAATAAAGGTATGGATGTTTGAGATTATAAATTATTGTTATAATATTTTGTTTAAAATTATAATACATTAAATGTACAAATTAAAATATTAATTAAAAATTGTTTTTGTAAAAGGTTTAAAGTATTTTGAAACATGAAGTAATAACAACAAAAACAATAACTGTAATAACTTAGCTTAAATTAGGAAAACATTTAAACGATAAAAAAATTTTATGTATTGAATTAAGAAATTATTTTAAACATTTTTAAATTTGCACGAGATTTCTACAAAATGTTTTCGACTAATACAGGAAAGAAAATATGATTGTGGTAACAGCTGGTTATCGAAATTAAGTGAGAATTACACGGATTAAATATAGGCCGTAGGTAAACACTTTAATTAGATTTTTAAATAAAAAAGGAAATAACTATTGACTAACAAAATAGTAGAATTGAAAAATTAAATTAAAAATTAGATTGAAAAACTGAACAGAATTTATAAATTATGAACCTCATAAGAAGAAACGAAGTCCGATCGTTGAGGTTGCAATCAAAAACTAGTAAACTGACTACCTCAACAAAAAAAAAGACAATAACATCGACGACAACAACAACGACAACTTCAACGACAAAAACAACGACAACTACAACAACAACAACAACAACGACAACTACAACAACAACAACAATTACTACAACAACAACAACAAAAAACAAGAATTGTCTTAACAATAAACCGAAAACATGTTTTATTGGATGTTTTGGGGATTTTGATTATTATTCAATTAAATACCATACTGTGAAATGCGTTACAGAAACTCCGTTAATCCTTTTTTTACGTAATCGTTCATGGTATCAAATGTATAAACTTTAACTCTTTCATAATTCTTCATTTTCCCATAATTACCTTGCGTATTGAATGTTAAAATACTTTGAAAGTTTACTTTTTCCTTTACAAGAATATTAGTATAAATATAACCAACACAAATATTATTCTAAAGAAACTTAAAGCCAGGCAGGAAGTTCCCTTTCTTAATGGTTATGGTTTATAAAGCTTTAGACTGATTAAAAGACATTAACTGTCGTACAAATTTATATAATAATCTAACGTCATTAATAAATTACTCAGAGTGAATTCATTCTCTAATTTTGTACATCTTGTACGTACACAACTAATGATTCTCAATTTAATAATCATACTTGGATTCTATATAAAATATTTTACACATGCATTTTTAATAAAATTATGTCACACGAAAGTACTAAATCAGATTTATAGCGAAGGATGAAGAAGGATTAAGGAAAAACCTGATCTGAACTTAATCTTGTGTAATACCCAACATTTGGCCTTATACTGACAATGATGAAACTTTGGCTTCTTACTTTAAAATGATATTGATGAATAACCTTCGTTTTACAGTACTTGAATACGTGCCTTCTTACTTGGATTTATTAGTTTTGTTTTAAGTAGCAAGGAAAATTTTTAACATTTTTGCGTACCGTCTTAATGTCTAATTCCTCAATAATACAAATTAGAAACTCTATTTAAAAAAAAAATAACAATAACAATAAACAATAACGACGACGACAACAACGACGAACACAACCACGACAACAACAACGACGACAATGACAACAACAACAAAGGCGACATCAAAAACAACAACAACAACGACAGCATAAAAAACGACGACAACAACAACGACCACAACAAAAACGACGACAAAAACATTGACAACAACAACGACGACAACAACAACGACGACGATAACAACAACGACGACGATAACAACAACGACGACAACAACAACAACAACAACAACAACAACAACAATAATTGTCTTAAAAATAAACCGAAATCATGTTTTATTGGATGTTTTTGGGATTTTGATTATTGTTCAATTAAATACCATATTGTTAAATGTGTTACAGAAACTCTGTTAATCCTTTTTTTACGTAATCGTTCATGGTATCAAATGTATAAATTTTACCTCTTTTACAAATTCTGTATAAATATATCCAACACAAATATTATTCTAAAGAAACTTAAAGCCAGGCAGGAAGTTTCCTTTCTTAATGGTTACGGTTTATAAAGCTTGAGACTGATTAAAAGTCATTAACTGACGTACAAATTTATTTAATAATTTAACGTCATTATTAAATTACTCATAATGAATTCATTCTCTAATTTTGTCCATCTTGTATGTACACAACTAATGAGTCGTATATTTAGTTTCAGATATATATTTTTAATGTCATAATAATTTTCGAATTAATTAAAGTATATTTCATTCATAAATTTACAATAAAATTCATGTCACAAGGAAGTACTAAATCAGATTTATAGAGAAGGATGAAGAAGGATTAAGGAAAAACCTGACCTGAACTTAATCTTGTGTAATACTCAACATTTCCCCTTGTACTGAGGGTTCCATCATGACAATGCTCGTTCCTTACTTTAAAATGATATTGATGAGAAACATTCGTTTTACAGTGCTTGAATACGTGCTTTCTTACTTGGTTTTATTAGTTTTGTTTTAACTAGCAAGAAAAATGTTTAAAAATCTAGTGTACATTTTACCGTCTTAATGCATAATTCCTCAATAATACAAGTTAGAACCCCTATTTTAAAAAATAAACACTTGTTCAATTTGAAATTATATTATCACTTAATGATATTTAGTTTAAATTGTTATCCAACATGAAATAAATGTTGACATTTTTATTTCACCACAATTTATAAAAATAATACAATGAGAAATATAATTTATGTTAAATAATTTGAGAAATTTATTTTAAATTCGGTTTTTTAGATGTCCTTATTCACGATAATATTTTATTTGTTCCTATAATATTCATACAGTTAGTTTGTTAATTTATGTTTGGTTTTAAAAAACAACCTTCATTTAATTTTTTATACAATACAATATTATACAATGTGTATTTTATAAATAATTAGACAATTTATGTGTATTTTAATTAAATTAATTGCCAGTTCGAATTTAATTTTAAATTGTCTAAAAGTAAACTTATTTAACTTAAAATTCATTAAAAGATTTAGTCTCAAATTTTAACAATTTAGAGAAACACTTAGGATATGTATTTTATGAACGTTTCAAATTTGGTGTTTTATCTGAAAAATACTGTTCAAAACTACAACATTTTTATTTAAGAAAGGCCTTAATATTTGTATATTTTTTAAATATTTTAATTAGAATATTAATGTTAACAAATACCAAAAAGAGCTTGGTAATATATTTGTGGAAAAAAACTCGCACTTGTGTTTATTGAAGAACTACAGTTAACAGAAATGCAGATAACCATAATTCAAATTCACCTGATCGATGTAGGGAAATAAAAAGTACAAGTGTGGACCTCGTAATGTTACATGTATAACAAATACATGTAAAACAAAAAGGTATTTTAACAACAAAAGTAAAAAAACTATAATTGGAAACGCACTTGGTAATTATTTATTGACTTGACTCCAGCTCGAGTTTCTCCGTACAGGTCTGACTTTACAACCAAACTTGAGTCATTAAAGAAAGTTTATCTTAGATGTAATTCTACAGCTAAAATTTTATGGAAAACAATTATTTACTCGATACTGAAACAAAGAGTGTCATATTATGGAAGTAAACAATGACTGTTAGTCTAAATTAAGTGTTAGTTTTCTAAGCCAAGCAAATATTGTATTATTAATTATAAAAACATTTTAGGTTATGTATTAAAAATAAAGATGCCAACTGCTATACCTGTTTTGAAAAACTAACGTCAGTTCGAAATGTGTTCTAGATTAAAGGATTAATTCAGATTTCTAAACTGTACATTAAAAATATTTCGCTTTCAAATTGAATTGCAATTAAAAACAATTAAAAATTTGTTTTATATCAATCCTAAAAAAATTCATTGCAATAATTTCATGAAAAAAATGAATTAATTCGTGTCCGGAAAAAGAAAAAGTGCAAATAATCCTTATACAATGCAAATTGTTTAAAAACTATGATTCAGTGATAAATTTAGAAAATGTTCATTGAACAAAACATTACTCTACTGAGAAAAATAGCTCTACCTTCTGACAAACATTTTGAAGAAAAGCTGTAGAAGAAACACATACATACAGATCAGAAGAAATATATAAAACTATACATTAACAATTGAAAATTTCAATATTTTTTAAAATAAGAAGATAGAAAAATTACTGAATTGCATGGAAGACATTTTTACAAATATTATGTGAAAAGGATATGTAAGGAAAAATGATGACATACTAATAAAAAACCAAAAGTAAATAAGGCGTTTACACACAACAAAACCTAAACAAAATAAATGATAAATAGTAAAACGTAAGACAAAGAAAGTGAAAGTAAAAATAAGTTCAGGTGTAAGAAAAATTTAAAAACCATAACACTTAACTATCCTTCAGTCTATAGTCGCAAGCTTTATTTTTTTTAAAAAAGAAATATATACGGTAATTTAAAAAAGTTACAAAAATATTCTATAGAATTTATGGCGTACATTAAATTAATTTTTGCTACAAAACCAGAATAAATACAGTGCTGGTTGACGGAATTTAAAAAACTCATACTTTAGTTATTTTACTGGTAGACATATAACATTAATTTTTAGTAAACATGGTTGTTGCTGGCCAGGCATAAACACATAAAACGATTTTTACATCACAGTGATTTATAGAAGCTGTCTTAGTTCGTGAAGTTTTGATAAATATCTCCTCTTAAAATTATTTTTAATTCTTCTCTTGTTTGTAACTTGGTTAATCTTTATCTGAAACCAGAATTATTATGATTTATAAAACTTTTCAAAAATTAAAATAGATAATTAATTAATTATATCCAGCAAATTTGAAAAAAAAATATTTTGCTTTGTAATCAATTAGTAAAAAATATTTTTGTGTTAATTTTAGACCTCTGTTGGACTAATATTTAAAAAGCTAAAGCTAATAATATCTTCAAAACACACACATACGAGGTATGTTTAGAAAGTAAGAAGAATTTTAATTTTTTGAACAAAATATTTATTTAACCTTCTACATTGATGTTTTCGCCTTTAAAATAGTCCCCATTGGAGATTATGTACTTGTGCCAGCTTCATCCAAGTGCGTAATCTTCATCATATAAATCCTCGAAACACTTCTCAAACTCGATCTTTGAGATAGCCTTTAGTTCTTTCAGCGATGCGCTTTTAATTTCATCTACGGCTGTAAAACAATGGCCCTTTAAGATTCTCTTTATTTTTTGAAATAGGAAAAAGTCAAATGGAGCCATTTCTGGCGAATATGGATGCTAAGGCATCGTTACAGTACTGTTTTTGGCCAAACATTCACGAACAAGCAATGAATTGTATCTTGGTGCAAAAGCCATGAATTGCTTTTCTACAGATCCCGAGCGTTTTTTCGGATTACTTCACGCAAACGGCGTTGAACTTGTAGGTAGTACTCCTTTTTGACCGTTTCAACTGGTGGCAGGAATTCATGATGAAATTAATATATTAATATACAGTGAGCATAACCTTCACGTTCTACCGCACTTGTCGAGAATTTTTCGGTCTTGGCGAGACAGAATGCCTCCACTGGGATGATTGAGTCTTAGTTTCGAACCCATGTTTCCTCACCTGTTATAATACGTTTCAGTAATTCTGTTTAGTCGTTGACTTCATTTAGTGACTCCTGAGCAACTTCCATTCGCCGCTGTTTTTGTTCAAAATTCAACAATTTTTGAACGAATTTTACTGCCACGCGTTTCATACACAAAACACTGGAAACAATCTCATGACATGATCCAATCGATATGCCAACATCATCAGCGACCTCTCTAATTGTGTTTCGGCGATTGTTCATAACCATTTCTTTCACTTCTTCCACGTTTTCATCCGTTGTTGATGTGCTGGGGCGTCCAGAGCATTCGTCATCTTCAACGTCTTCACGGCCTTCTTGGAAACGCTTATACCACTCGTAAGCTCTTGTTTTACTCATAGTAGACTCATCATAGTTCTTTGTTAACATTTCACACACTTTGTTACGTTTTATTCTATTTTTTACGCAAAATTTGATACAAATTCTTTGATCCCTTTCTTTTAACAAACGAAAATCGCTGAGCTCATAAAAACACGTTTAACCTTAGTGGCTGTCACAGACAAAGTCAACAATGAAAACAGCTGAAAGTTTTATCATACTTCAAGGGCATGTATACCAACATAATGAAAAAAATGTCTGACAATCGGACTCTCAAAGCCCGCGAAATTAAAAAATTCTCGTTACTTTCTCAACACACCTCTTACATACGTTCGTATTACGTATGTACTATGTTACTATGTATTATTTAATGATGGCTCACAAGGTTTCCTTACAGTATTAGAGCTCATTTCATTGTCTGAGTCATTGAGATGTAAAGATTTTTCTTTTCGACTTTGTAACATACAGAATTATAAAGATACGTTTCCGTAAATGCTTGGATTTGGAACAGTTAAGAAGTAATGTTTTGTTCAAGATTTAACATAATTTAAAATAATGTTATTATGTTATTAGAAATTTGTCTTTTGAAATAAAACATTCTGTCGTTAAACAAGTTATGTGTTAAATTTTCTTAAAGCAGAAATATTGCTATTTTTAAAAATATTTCATTAAAAATAATACATATATATCAAACCCATTTTGTAAAATATGGTAATTTAAAAAAAAAATGTATTTTTTTCATATTCATAGTCAAAGGAAAATGATGTAGAAATATACATTTCTCTATAGAAAAACAAACAAATGTAAATGCAGCTACTAATTAGCTGTAGAATTTTCTCTTGTTGATTGGTACGTGTCTTAAAAAAAAATCACAAAATATTTACTAAAAATTATAACTTACGGCAAAACCCTTTTCACACTTGCCCGAGCAACAATCTGCATCTTTTTCGCACTGGAATAAAATAAATTAATTACAGTTTAGTTTAAGGAAAAATTACACAATAAGTTATAATAAGTCAAATGGGTATTGATTATATCGATCTAAAATATTGCACTTAATATTAATGCAACAGTTACTTGGAGTATGACCATTTCACGGACTTTTGGTATACTCAAATATGTTCATGTAAGATTTATGGTGTATAATATGTAAACTATGTTTAATATTTTTGTTAAAATAAAACCGCAAAAGAAAACCCCAGTGAATTATATTAATGCAATAGTTAAGTTAAGAGTTTTACTGTAACTTAAACTCTTGTTTAAATATGTTTTTAACAATTTCATTGTTTCCAAAATTGAAGCTCATGCACTACAGTGCACTATACTTTGCACACGTTGTTATATAAGGGAAATCATTTTAAGTTCATGAAGAAAAACAGTGTGCATCAGGGATACTGAATTCCGACCCAATATTTTTCGTTGACGAATTTAATACATTTAATTTTGATATTGTTTCTTTTACAACTTTTTGTGTTTTGCCTTATGACCCTTGAACTTTCTGTAAGAAATAAACTTTTCTTTTTGTATTTAAACTTCTCATTTGTACAATTTCTTAATTTATTTTTAGTTATTTTTTAATAAACATTTATTTGATTTAAACTAGTTGTTTGTATAAGTATAAATATAAGTTATATTTAAAAGTATGTAAGTTATAAATATAACTTATTTATATTATCAAAAACTTATTAGTATAAAATACATTACGAAATATGTGCTTTGTTTAAGTTTAGTTACACAAAAAAATACAAATTTAAATAATATAAGTTTTTTAGAATTTTGGAACATTTACGGTTAAAACCAACTACTTAAAAATCTTCCTTGCCTTTGTATTCATTCTCTCGTGCATATTAATTGGCGAAAATAACATATATAAGACACTAAATTACATTAGTCACTGGCTTTGTCCAGATAATAATTTATATTTTTTTAATATTGTATACCTTCAAAAGTTACAATATCTTTCAAAAATTAACACTTTGAGTTATTGGAGTGGTTTTATCCCCCTGTAATTCTTCATAGTTGTTATTAATGAATATACTACGTCTGCTTGATTTTAGTTTACAAATTCCAGTTATATTAATGAACTTACACACACACACACACACACACACACACACACACACACACACACACACACACACACACACACACACACACACACACACACACACACACACATATATATATATATTACTTAATACATAAGTGCTAAAATATACATTTTATTATATAATAAAGTATAATAAAATGTTAGGATTTGTAAAATAAAAACAATTTTGTCTAATGTACTACAACGTGATATGCCTACTCACAGTATAACCGCCAAGGTTACAATTCTTCCCACAACGACCCTGAACACAAAGACCTGAGAAGCAGCAATCTGCAGGAGTGGAACACTGCAACAGAGATATATTATGTGTTAATAAAGATATATGTGATATCACAATATTATAAATATATTTATAATTATTTTAACTTACAGTTCCGTTTTCAGGAGAACATTTAAATACACATCGACCACTTGCACAGTTTTTATCGCAGCACTCATAGTCAAAATCACACTAAAACAAAACAAAAATTTTTTAAACAATTTATTAACAACAGTTATCTTAAAAAATTTTTAACATAAAATATAATGTTAAACATCAATTGTCGTAAATGTCTCAGAAACAATAAGTTTATTGTTTCGAAATGTAGGTATTTATTGTGTAAAGTGTATACGTTATATGAAACTCTGAATAACTCTTTAATATATGAACTTTCAAACTAGTAATTCACTTTGAATTATGTTATAAAATTATAAACATACAACTACTTAATGTATATTTATATTTTAACAAACTGATTCACTTACCGGTTGATTGTTTATCAAGCAACAAGTACCGTTCTGGCAAAATGTATCGCAACACATCGAATCTGATTTACACTGAAAATAAATAATAATTAGAATTATAGTTTTGTTTTACTTTCACATATTACTGTTTTGACAAAAGTTGCCACAGGTGCAAATATGGAAGGTACAATAAACAATATGATGTTAACAAAGAAGAATTTGATTTTTTTATCTACATGCATCTGTAGTTTTATTAGACGCGATTTATAATACATTTAAAAAATGGTTATAATAGTAAGTAGAGATTTGGATTTTAGGCTATAATATGATAGTGTTTTAGCCTATATTACAAATGATAATACAATTTTTTGAAATATACATTTTGTAAATAATTATTGCCTTCTTGGAAACTGACAAATTAGCAATTGTTTTTGTAGGTTAATCGCACAATGTAATTGGTTTGTGTGCGTGAGATTATAGTTTTATTTCAGTTGAAACATAAATTTAATTAAAAAAATTAACAAATAAACAAAATACACTTCATTATTTTTATTACTACTGTAATAAGACTTTGAACACAATTTCAATATTTTTAAATGTTTTTATTAAGTCATTACAAATTTATTGATGATTATCATATAATTCAGAACATAGCTGAAGGAATTGGCCGAATTCAATAAAATTAGAAATGTAACAATAATAACCCAATGAGTAAATTATTAATTATATTTAAACATTTTTCGACAATTATTTTCTTGATCAAAACCATTCCTATTTGAAAACATTCTTATAAAACTTCACACATATATATATATATATATATATATATATATATATATATATATATATATATATATAGTTTACATAAAAAAGAAGTTATATCTTACTTATATTTTGAACTTGTTTTTTATTTAGGTAGACAGATGTTAATATGTATATAAGTAATTTAAAGAACATAAAAATATAATCATGAAAACTTTATTTGAAATGTTAACAAAACCTGCACTTACTGGTTTCCCATTCGGCACACATTTGTACTCGCACTCCCCATTCTTACACAGATTACTGCAGCATTCCCCGTCGTCTGTGCACTGAAACATGGGATTACTGAATATAACAATTATTTATATCTCTTGTTTTTTGTATACCATTACGCCAACCTTAACCTTAAAGAGGAGAAAGTTTGTTTTCTGAAAAGAAAACCCAATGTGTAACAATGCATTTGCATAAGATTGCTGATAGTTTGCTATTTGACAAATTCTTCTTTTTCAAGATTTCATAAGATATATTTAACACATAATGTAACGTATTAATTCTGTATTTGTAATAGCATTTAATTAGTTAACTCTATTCGGTGTTTACTAGTATTAGTAAAATATAACAACACATTACTTACACATGACCCTTGTTCAAGACAAGGCGTTCTCTGACAGATGCCTCTGACACAGAATCCTCCGTCACAACATTCTTCATTGGTAATACACTGCAAAGGCAAAAATGGCAAAAAATATACTTTAAAACAGTCCACCACACACATAGTAAAAACTGAAAGTAATTTAGTGCTGTTCCTTAATTACAAAATAGTTTAACTCAGTGTGTAACACATGTCTTACTAAGTTATGGTCCAAAGTACAGGGAAGCTTGCAGGCACCATCAATGCAGAAACTGAGACAACAGTCATCATGTCCGGAACACTAAAACAAGGAAAGGAATATTTCAAAGTAAGAAATTTCATTTATTTGTGATTAATTTTTATCAAAAATTGGAAAATTATAACAAAATGTAAAACATACTTGTAAAATAATATCTTTGTTAACAATTTTATTAACACTTAATTTTGTTTGTTTCATAATAAAAAAAAATATCTTCACCTAACAACTTGTAGTACAACTTTTTGCTAGTAGCAATAATATTTATTGTAATTTAAAACTATCTCCCTACTTTCCTCTCTTTACGTAAGTTATACTAAAAATTATAAACATTCAGTTTTTAACATTGAAAAATGAAACATGAAAAATGTTACAGCAGTAACTTACGACCTTCAGATATGCAAGGTGGAGACTCAGAGTGATGATTGGTGCTTTAACTGCCTCCGAAATTTTCACTCCTTGTAACTTAAACCCTTATCAATAGAGTGTTTCTAATTGTATTTAAATATGTTAAAACGAACCAATTATTTTTTAAAGTAAATTAGCACTAGAAATATGTGCTTACCATTACAACTTCTAGGTTAGACAATAATAATTCTATGACATTTTAATTTACTAGTAAATACTCAGTACATAACTAATAAAACAATATTTATTTTAAATAAAATTATTTCACTTGAAATTCCTTACTTATACTGGTATTACTATTAACAAGAGAAGAGGTTTGCACCTTACCTGGCTGCCAATTTTACCACAGTTTTCAGATTTTTGACACAAATTGTACTCTCCACATGTATGTTTCGGGTTACAACAATCAGAACTTTCCTTGCACTGTCAAAAAAGTAGTAGTAATTTTAATATATATTTTCAAATAAAAATTTTTTTTTGAAAATAATATTTAGATCAGTTGTAACTGGACAGAACTACATTACTTTGTCTGAAGAAAAACGAGTTATCTCTATTTTAAAATTTATATTAGTAAAATTGTGTATTACCGTTTGTTATGAATTTCCAAACAGCAGTCTCTTTTAAAATTAGTTCATTTACGTAAAAGACATGTTTTAAAATGCTCATGTTTTTGAAAGTGAACTTTACTTACATCGTAACTTTGAGGAGGAAAATTATATCTAGTATTTTTACTTTTAAACGTGAAAAAAAATTTGTTTTAATCAAGATTAATTGGTAGATTAAGAAGTTCTTTGTAGGAAAAAGTAGATAAATTGTCAACAGTCATATATCTAAAGATAGTATGAACCTTAATTTAACTCCTGAAGTAAAACCAAATTATGTTTTTGGTAGAGTTCCTCAATTTAAAAAAATGACTATTAAAACCATAAATTACAAAAAAAAATTCTACACTAAAATAACTATGTGGTCAAAGTAAATTTTCTTTTAGATATAATATGAAGTATTTTTCCAAAATTTGTCATCTCAGCTAATCAGTTGTAATTATAGCTATACCAATTTTTTGGTGTAAATATTTCTCTTGCGTTTACTAGACACATTAGTAGAAGAAATACTAGATAACTGCCAATTTTTTTTTAAATTAATTATTTTACAGAAAGTAATTACCATTTTTTATCACTATTGAATGAAAATAGAAATTTCAATTTTTTTATACGCCAACCTAATACAAGTAGTTCAAAGAACACTCTTCGATAGTGCTCGGACGGGCTAGTAACATTTTCCGTAACATTTCCACAGTTTAAACGGTAGCCGTAATAATAATAAACATTATTAGACCAAAATAATTAGATCAAAACTGATATTGGATTAAAGTTACTGGGAATGTTATGCAAATTCACTATGAAAAGGTCAAAATTATAATAGATTTTGTACATCTTTCGGTAATATACATCTACACGGACTTTGGTGCTCAATTTCAAAATAATCGGTCAATGCGTTTGGCCAAAGCTGCATGACAAAACACAAAGCAAATGCCAAACGGACGAGTTGAAAGACAGACCACGATTCGCTCGTTAAAATATGCATTACATTTATCTAAGGTCATTGTTCCAAACACTTCCTTCTCACTGTCATTGTAACCACTATTCTCTTCCAAACGTGATTATCACTGTTGATCTCTATTACAAGCCTTTGTTTTACATTTACTTTCTATAAATCTTACAAAAAGTAATACTTATAAATCTATAAATATTCTTTTTAGAATCAATGTTGTCCTCAACTACAAGTTTTATTTTACATTTATTTTCTATAAATCTTATTGATACAATTATCTACTTCTCAGCGTCATTATTGTTCTCTACTACTCATTGTTGTTCTCTACTACGTGTCTTCATTTTAATTTACTTTCTATAAATCTACTTTTTAGAATCACTGTTGATCACAAATAAAAGTATTATTTAACATTTAGTATCTATAAATCTGACTGTCACAATTATCTACTTTTTAATATAACTTTTCCACTTATCGTCTTATGAGCGCCTATATAACTGGTATTCACTATTTTTATTCTTGCGTATAGTCTTCCTGAAGTTTCTGAAGCTGATATTTATTTTCGAAAATTATTGACAATGTAATTCACTCTAAATCAATTTATGTTTTTAAATAATCATATCCAGAAAATATTATACCACAAGTTTTCTTATTTTAAGGTCATTGACTTTTGTTTAAGTATTTTTTTTAATATACGTATATAAAATATGTAAATTGAAGTGTTTATTGTATTAATCTAAGATTTCCATGTGACTACAATATAGGAGTGAATTTGGTCGTTTAATAAACGAAAGTGTCCTCTTGGCTGTGTATTGAGAGAGATTATTTTAATATCACAAAAAATGTAATAAAATTATTATTTATTTTAATTGTATGACACAGAGACAAAAACAAACTATGATACCTTGCGACCCTCTATCGAACATGAGTCACTACAAATGCCCTTTTCATTGCATGTATCACTGCAACAATCACTATCTTCAGAACACTGCAACATACCATAAATATTGCTTAGTTACATTAACATTATATTTTAAATTATTTTTATAAATTTTAAAACGATACTTAGCAAAATATATCGACTGCTTTCATTTAAATTCTAGTTTGAAATTTAATTCTAGTTATTTTTTCAAGATAATATTACAATGGAGTGCTAATATTATTAACCAGTGCTATAATTTTAACTTAAAATTGTAAACAATGTGATTGTTTATTACGTATAATATACATAACCGGTTAATTAAATTAAATTTAAAGCAATTGTTAACTTACTTTATTGCCGTTAGGGAAACATGGAAGACGGCAGACTCCTTGTAAACAAAGTGGTGGATTAATTCTAAACGTATCAAAGCAGCACTCGTTATCATTCTTGCACTGAAAAACCGAATACAATATATACTTATAAAAAAGAATTATAACCATGGAATTATTACATTTCTGCAGTAAAAGTTAATTATCACTATTACAAAAATAATTCAAGATGTAAATGTTCTTTCAACAATAGTTCTATTAATTGCAAGAAACTATTCTGCACTATGTAAAATATGAAATAATTAATGACTTACTTTCTGTCCGTACGTAACGCATTTCTGACACTTGCTATTAAAATTACAAAACATGTATTTACAACAAAGATCGAATAACCAGCTTTTTGTTCTATCGCACTGAAAAAAATAAAAAATTATTAAAATAATTAGGATAATATAAGAAAACATAGACTTTTATGTATATATAATTATTGTTGGTAATGATGAAAAAATTATGAGTAAATTTTGATAAAAAACTGAAATAAATATCATTTACTCTTATAAAGTATTGTACTAATTGCAGAGATATTTTATCGAAATAATTGCGTTATGTTGTAAATGTTATGCGTAAATGTTGTACGTTATATAAATTTAATAATACCGTTTTGATTGGCTTAGAAAATGTGTTTATCGGTAAATTTGGTGCCTTACCTTATTGAAAATTCCTGGCCTTAAAATGAATACTATTTTATATAGATAGTTTTACAGGTTTTTTTAATTGAAAAACAATTACGATTTCTTGGATGACGTTTATTTTTTTTAAAAATAATGTTTAGTTCTCATTCCGTAATAAAAAATCTTGAATATTTTTGAACTTACAGGTTAGGTATTTCTTTCAAAAACTCAAATATTGTCATTGAATGTTAATTGCTATTCTAAGAGTGATCATGGAAACGAATTTCTTTTGATGGAATATTACTGGCGTCTAATTGGAGTAATGTATTGTATCACAACAGGATTTTCCATATTACAATCTACCTTGGACCAATGAAAACGTATCTTTAAGCAATCTTAAAGCTTAAAAAGAGCGGTATTTTCTTAGAAGATAAAAACAGTTATAGTTGGTTTAATTTTTTGGACAACATACGTGGGTTTGCTAGAGCGAATATTTATGCTTAGTTAGTTTACATGTATTGTTTGTCTTAGTTGTTTTACGATATTTTGCGTTTCTACCCGTTCAATATATGTGCATGCTCTGTCACCAATCCTTTGTTTATATTTACACTGATTGCACATATATTTTATAACAAAATAAGTTTTTGGGTCTATGCAAAATAAAACAATATGCAATTTTTTTATACTTAAAGCTACGAAATGTACAGAAAAACCACCATTGAACACACAATTCTAACTCCATGATCATGCGCTTTATACCATTAATTGTTGACATTGCAAATGGCCGTCTTATCAATCAGCAAAGGAAATTAGCTTTGCTTAAAAATTCCATTCGTACAGACTATTGGTGTAAGAAGAATTGTAGCTTCTTGCACTAAGCCTTTAAGAAAGCCAAAAAGTCAATTCCTACATCAGTTTTCACCTTCACAACTTTCTTCATTTTTTAACAATAACAATTTAACCTATTATTCGAAATTTTTTTTATACACTCATTAATATCTTCAAGTAAAAGTTTGTAATCTTGCATACCAAAAATCTTTAAAAATTAATAGGACCATATTACAATTAATTGATTCTACAGAATTCTAAACCAACACATATAAAACTAAATTGATTCTATTAATGTAAATCATATTCTAATGCATAAGTAACTTATACTACTGATATGTACGTATATTAATATAACACATTGAACATTGAAATAATTCTGTAGATATAAATACATTTTAAACTAGGTATGAAGAACATATTAATACGTAAAATAACTTCTTTAAAAAAATTTTAATTTCTAATCACTAAGTTGGTAAAAATGTAAACGAACATTACCATATTTTTTATTTTTTTTTCATTTAAGACATAAAGTTATTGAGCTAAAGTAAAATTATAAGTCGTATTGTTTTTTATGTATAAAATATCAAGTACGCTGACTTAATCGTCAGATTAGAGTTAATCTAATCATCAGATTATGAATTTAATTTAAGTACGTTATATTGCGATAGTTTTCACGGATAAATTGAAAAAATCTTAGAGTACATACCTTTTCATTTTTTAGTTTGCAGTTCAGGGAACAAATTCCGCCTATACAATCGATAAGGTCGTTAAGGCAGCAAGGATTTCGTACAGGATGACACTATGAAACATACAAAATTATTATTTATACATTATTAGAATACACAGAAAAATTAATTAGAAGATACAGCCAATTAACAATTAAATTTGTAACTGTAAATAATTTTTATTGTTAACTGCTGTGCATCATCCCTAAATAACAGAATTTATTATAAAACCATTTTAAATAATATATGCTAAAATTATCTGAAAATCTAAACTGAAATGCAAAATAAAAAATAATTCAATTTATCTATTTCGTGTTTGTATTATTTTACATTTTGGTGATATACCTCAGGAAAATAATACCACCATTGCTACCTTTGCCGACGATACCGCTATTTTAGCTGTTGGAAAAGATGCGGTCGTTGCTACTACCAAACTGCAGAGAGCTGTAGACAAAGTAATTGAATGGACTAAATGTTGGCGCATTAAAATAAATGAAGGAAAATCTACCTATATTCATTTTACAAATAAAAAGTTAGTACCAATACCCTTGACAATAAACGCCAAAACATTGTCTCATGGGAATACAGCCAAGTATCTTGGCATGACACTTGATACAAAGCTGAAGTGGAAGGAGCATGTAAAGAAAAAGAAAAAAGAACTCAATATAAAATACAGGCAACTTTACTGGTTGCTTGGACGAAACTCTGAGTTGTCCATTCATAACAAGCTATTAATTTACAAGCAGGTGCTGAAGCCTGTATGCACCTATGGCATCCAAATCTGGGGCTGTACGAAAGAAACTAACATGATTGTTATTCAGAAGTTTCAAAATAAAGTCCTTCGAGGATTAGTTCAAGCTCCATGGTATATTCGTAATAGCGATTTACACCGGGATTTAAAAGTGAATTCAGTAAAAGAAGAAGTGAGGAAGGTGGCTTTGAGGCATAAACAACGTCTCCTAGTTCATGCTAATCAGGACATGAAGGACATGACTGGCACATTTAATAACGAGATACGCCGCCTCAAGAGAATCAAACCTCATGATTTGATGCTATAGAGATCCGGTGTTTAAAAGTGAAGGGACTAGATACTAGTGTCAACCCTACAAATGTGATTCAAAAGAGAGATAAATCTTTAGTCGATCTTATTGGGATTGGTCAAGATGATTAATTTGTTTTGTTTGTTGTTTGTAATTTTACTTGTAACAACAAATACAATAAATTATTATTAAACAAAAAAAAATGTAATATAAATATTATTAAATATAAATATAACAATTATAAGAAAATAGGTCCATTCTTCATCATGTTTCCGATAACTACGAACAGTATTTTAAATACACGATGACCTAAATATATTTTTAAAATAAAAAAAATATTCCAGATAAATGCAACCAGATACGATATTCACAGGTAAAATTTTTACAAATTTTCATAGTACGTTTTTGTAATAAAAAAAATGATAATTCGATATCGAATTATCATTTTTTTTTATTACAAAAACTTTTTTTATTAAGGAAAACTTAATGTAATATGCATAATTTCATTGAAGTCTTTACATGTCGCACAATCTAGTCAATGGTGAAGATATTCAGAGAAATGGTGAAGAAATATATTTATATATATATATAATATTGAGAGAGAGAGAGAGAGAGAGAGAGAGAGAGAGAGAGAGAGAGAGAGAGAGAGAGAGAAGAGAAAGAGAGAGAGAGAGAGTGAATGGGAAGTTAGCATAATTAGTTCATCTTTTCTTCTATAAATTAAGTATCAACAATCTGAAATAAAAAATCTAATTTTGAGAGTAAAATAAATATAAACCATTATTATAGAATACATAATCATATATGCTAATAACAATAAAATATATCAACATTAAAACATTTACAGAAAACAAATTACAAAACGATCGAAACATGCTTTCTACATGAATATAAGAAACAATAAACTTTGCATTTATTCTTATCTTACTCGAGGTCATATCACTCGGTAAGTAATGTTTTTATTGAAAACTGTATTTGGCTGTTAACAGTCGTAATTGCTTAATGATTTCCAGAAGCGACAAATGGGCACAATGTAATGAAAAGATTTCTTGAACATAAATTTTTGGTATTTGTGGTAAAAGATACATATTTGAGCTCCTTGTTTTCACATCAAAGGTATAAACAAAGAAGTCTGCTACTTACACTGTTACTCTAGTGTGCAGCACAAAATTGGTCGTAATACGAAGACGTTTTTAATGTAAATTCTAGAGTTTTACAGGTTAAGAATTTAAAAAAATATATTACGGAAACATTTAGTTTTAAATACAATTAATGTGAAATATCCATATTAAACGTATTTATCACTTACAGTTTTTAGGTAAAGATTAAAAAGTATTTACATCCTTTTTTGGATTTAAATTCCTATTTATTATCAATTTGTTAAGTTAATATAAAAACATATCTAAAACTGGTCTTACCTTTTGTCCCTCTTTTCCACATTTAGGATAGTCAACACATGTTCCATTCTTGCATACACCCGAACAACAAAGGTCTTTGTATGGTACACACTGAAATTAAAATAAAGCAACACGATTTTAAAACTTTTAATATTTTATAATAAAAGGTATCCTAAAAACAATAGATCACTATATAAAATTGTTCTTATAATCATTTACACTATCGTTTTTCGTGCAACACACACACACACACACACACACACACACACACACACACACACACACACACACACACACACACATATATATATATATATTATTATTATTATTATTATTATTTGCGTATAGACCCTGTCGGATCACGCAAAGCACTCCGACTCATGTCTTGTTCCTTCTAATCCTCCACACCTCCCTCATCCTGTTCCCATGGATCGTCTTCCGCTCCTCCGTACATTTTACTCCTGCTCTCTTTGGGATTTCATTCTCTGGGACCTTCCAACCGAGCATCTTTCTCCTGTATGCGTTCCTGTCTTCATCGTCTGTTGATGTTGTCGTCTGTCTTCATCGTCTTCTGCGTCATGTTGGTCTATTCTGACTTGTACGATCCACGACGTTGTCGATTTGACTCCTTTTATATATAATATACGTACAATGATTGATTGATAATATATATACATGCATATATTTTATTACATTATTATAATAATATTATCTCTGGTTTAGTAAAATTGAGTAATATATATTCAAAATGCCACTTTTAATTTTAAGCAAATACGTGGGCACCTTTTTATTGGGCAGAAATAAGTTGGTTTGAAAATAGTTAAAACTTTTAAACATTTGTTGTAAATGCTTTTAAATACAGTTATAAATTCTTAGTAGTAATTACATTTTTCCTCGTTTTGAGCTTTTGAGTATGTTAATAAATTAATCCTTTCATTAAATAATAACCCATTGTAAATATGGAGATACATAACATTTCTTAAAGATTCGTTTTAATGCGGTTTTATATGAAGAAATTATATTCTGTACAAAATTAAAAATTATTATATTTTTAACTTTTTTTTGAATTATTTCGAGGTTATTTATTTTATTTTAGAATCATGATTCAGACATAATAAAGGTTTCAAAGACTAGGTCTAATTTCAATGCTCAAATAACTTTTCTCCAGTGTAAATTATCAAAATTATTTCTAATTCTAATATATATATTGGCTTACTTCATAGCCCTCATAATGACAGAAATGTGTGCAGTATCCTTCCAAACATGTTGACCCTCCGCAACAATCCGTATCGTTTTTACACTAAAAGACAAAAAAATATTTTATACTATGATTAAAAATTTATTTTTTACAAGCTTTTTCATTATTTTACATTGCCATTTTGTTTGTTTTTGTGTGTTTATCATTTTGTGTGAAAATCTTTTATTTTAATTTTAAAATAATATAAGCTAATAATTTGTTAAATGCAATGTGATGTTTTGATGTTTTTCATTACCTTGAATTCTATCAATATTTATTTGAGTTAATAGGTTTTATACTTGCGATTTATGTAGGAAAAATATTATACAATTTCCGCTTTCCATAATGGTCATACTTAGTCATACAAATTTGGTCAAATTAGGACGACAATACATCCAGGAAATCGTTATATAATGAAGAGGTTGAAAATTAACGAATGAATACAAAGTATTCAAACAAACAATATAACAGTAATAAAAAAGTGAAAAAATAATTAAATATAAAACGAGACTAAATTACGAGAATAAGGATATATAATCAATTAAAGAGAGGACAACTAAAAAAAAAAAGGAAAAAGATAAACATTAAAAAAAAAATATTGGCAACAATGACCGGTATAGTAGAAAAGTAGAGAAATCAAGATTTTAAATTGTACTTGAGCTCATAAATAAATCATGCGTTACGTGTATGATGTACAAGGACTATTTATTTATTTTATTTTGTAAGACAACGAATATCGTATAAATGTTCAGTTTGCGCCTCTGCTGTTGGCTTTCACGTACAGAATCAATAAACTTTGATAATGTAACCTCTTTAAGGAATATTAAAAATAAATTATAATTATTATGCCAACTATTTCAATTTTATTAATAACTACATGCCTGATGATCGGGTGATAGATCTAAGATGATTTATGAGTAACATAACATAATTACTGGATGAATTTTAATTTGGCCTAATTTACATCAGGTTTTTCCAAAACAATCTGTAAATGTTCGTTGATTATAAAAGAAGGTTATAAGTTTTCATTATGTATGTTCTCTAGTCTGATAATTAATTAAGCTCTTGCAATTTTGAATTTGGAAATAACAAATTTTTTGAAGCATTTAATTATGCTATTAGTTATTTTGTGTTAATTTTTTTAAAAAAGGTTTAATTTCACTTTTATAATTTTGATTTTGGTAGTAAAAATTACATATAAACAAAAGGTCTTAAAGCTTTTAATTATATTACCATATATTTTGGTAATACTTTTTGTAAAATGTATGAAGTTGCAATTGTAAATAAAGGGATGTTTTATTGCAGTATTAATTTGTTTCACCAAAGAAATCGCATGTTTATTGTCTTCAGATTGTTAAAATAGACAATTGAAATGTTCTAACAAGAATAATAAGAATTCGTAATGAAATCAACATTGTGATTTTTTTTTATTCCTTTATACATTTTTGGTCTTTCACCTATTTTCTTATAGAATAGAAATCATTGATTTATTCTTTTATTTTTTTATAAGAAAGTACCTTAAAATTAAAAGATGTTTACAATAATGATGATATTTTAGTGAATGAAAATAAGCCGTAGACGATTCTTTAATCAAAGTTACTTCAAGGTTGGCTGATTTACAATGCCCAAATCTGACGTGATAAAAAGGTGCTCCGATAAAAACAACTCCAGATTTTTCACAAGATATACAGGAACATTCAAATAGTCTGTTTATATAATGAAAGAAAAAACAAAAATAGAAAAAGAAAGAACATATTAAATAGTGTTTAATAAGGACTTACTCATCATGGTAACATGAAAGTTAAGTAGTCGTAATAAAATAAAATTAAAGATGTTGACCATCTGGACAACTAGTTTCATTTATACAAGAAACAGTTTGATACAAAGTCATATATACTTACAGAAGCACCGTACATACAGGGTCTCATACATTGACTGGTAATACAACTAAGGTCATCGCAACACGTGTCCCCAGAGCGGCACTGAAATTAGTAAATGTAAAATTATTTTAAAAATATTTTTTGTGTCAACAATTTTATTTTGTAAATAACAACTGAGTAATATCGAAAGGAATTATTTTTTGTACAGTTTTTTGGTTATAAACAAATATTATTTCACGCGTTAACCAAAATAATTAGGTATCAATTATTGAAATTCAATAAAACATCATTAAGTGATTAAAATAAATTATTTTCAAGCGGATATCAATTCAAGAATTCATGTTCATGTTTTTATAGATCTAGTTTTCTTTCCACTGTCAGAGCATATAACGTTCTTTGAGACAATTTTGCAAATAAAAAGTAAAAATAAAATGTAATATATTATGAGTATTAATGTTTATTAATAGTACATAATATAATAATTACTATATTAAAAATTGTTAATTCAAAAATGTAATAGTATTGAATTTAATATTTATTATAGTTATAAAAAGTATTTTGTTTAATACAGTAAAATTTATATTTTAGATATTAAGTTCCCATGCGATCAGTGTTAATTATTAAAATGTCCTAATAAGGACTTTGAAAAGTATAATAATTTTTTAAAATAAATTCCGTTAACAGTCCATAGTTTTCGATGAATTATAAAACAATTATAAATTAATAAAATAACAACATTACACAAAAATTTCTCAAAAACCAACAGCTTAAAAATTATTGACAAAATATCTGAAAGTTAGTCTAGTTTATCAACATATAATAAGACTATAGGACTCGGAGGTTAATATGGAAATGAGACCGGTGAGGTTGTGCAACAAATCATAATTCGAAACGATAATTAAGCTTTATTGAATGATTTCAAAACATGCGTCAAATATGATTTCCAGCACAGCGATTTCCAGTAAGCTTTGTGTAGCCAATTCTACTAACACATTATTATCTTAACAAATTTAAATTTTAAGATCAAATGTTTTAAAGTACATAATACATTTATTATTTTAATTGTAGATTCAATAAGATCTTTGAAGTTCGTAAAAGAGAAAAGACATAAAGCAGCTTTATTTTAAAATATTTTAATATTATCAAAGTTTATAGTTACGAGCAAAGATGAAGTGTGTAGCGTAAAGGCAGTGTGACTCAAAATTGTAATATTTTTACAAAGTTGAAATCCTTTTTATACAATCCTTTTTATCCAAAATAAACAATCTGATACTAGCGTATCCGTGAATTATGCCTTAACATATAATTTAGTATTCAGCCAGTTAGAAGTGGCAAAATGTGTTTCATGATAATATAATTTTTGAACTTGATTGACGCCCTTCTTGACTCATTATATGTTTTAAATTCTTTCCCTTACTTTTCTTTGTTCGTCTTTTTACAAATTAATTTTGAAATAGAATGTTTCATCTTTACTTTTTTTAGAAAAATAGTCACATTAAAGTAATAACCAATATTAATGTGATTTAATAAAAACCTACTCAGTGCTAAAATCATAAAATATTTAATACTTACAACTTCGAACTCCTTCAGACAATTTCTTGTTTTTTTCACTGATACTCTGCAACATAATCAACGTTTTATTTCTCGATATACATTTGGTTTATAGAAATGGTGGGTAGATGTTTAGTTGTTGTTTATTAACTTGGAGGAACATACCCTGTTGAATTAAAACTTTGCCTCAAGATGGCTACCTTAAAGAACAATTTTTATTCATAAAAAAATATTCACGAAATTATTACTAAATTCGTGTTCATCCTCGTCCTGAAATATATCCACTTTCTTTCTATTCTCTTACTCTTATTTTTGTAATAAACGGGTGAATTTCAAAGCTTATTATTTTAAGAAAACATTGGATAAACCTCGGCATTTTTCGCAGATTTTAGTTTGTCTGTAATATCCTCCGTGTTTTGTAATTTATTTAAACACAAATAAGTAATTCTTTTTTAATGTGAAACATTTTTTTTAAATACTATAACATTCAGGTTAAATTATTGACAAATTATGTTAAATGCAAAACATACAATTATTTCTTGAGAGATGGATTAGATATTCAATTCAAACACTTTAGGAAGTTACTCCCTTTGGTTTATAAATTATATTAAATTATTTAAAAATTAATTAAAATATAACAAAATATTTTTATTGAGGTCACTATCCTAAATAGTTTTGAAATTGTTTCAGATTTTTAGTTTGTAATTAAATTTTTGGCACAATAGATAAATATGTATCAAACATTTCACTCCAATTAATGATTTCATAAAATAATTTTTGAAACATTTTGGAACACAAACATTGAAAAATTTTGTATAATCTCAAAAGCTAGTGTAGTTAAAGCATAAAATTATCTTGATAAATTTTTACGTTTAAAAATTTAAAAATTACGCACATTTTTGTTTTGTGATTTATTAATCACCCTTTGTAAATTAAAGTTTTCCTAAATAGAAAATTAGAAATAGAGGAAGTTATACTTCAACAAATATATATCCCTTACTAAAATTACGTATAGAATTTTTGTTAATATTTTATTTTCCAAGATTCTATAAAATAAAATAAAAAAAAGCTTTCATTTTTGTACTACTGTTGTAAATTATAAAATATTAATGCAAATGTTAAAATTGTATATAAAAAAGAATAACACACTTAATATTTGTGTGTTGCAAAAATACTCCAGACGATTTGCATAATATATTGTTATCTATATTTATTAGACTAAGTACGTATTTTTAAATGCTTAAAATAACCTTACAATTATCGTATAGACTAGGAAGCGATGAATAAATACAACGTATTCTCTGAATAAAGCATTAAAACCAAAATATGTAAAAAATCATTATTCCTAAAACCTGCAAAATGATTACTAAATTGACGAAAATTGTAGAATTTCTGATTTGAACGAAAAATAGTAATGTTTGTTCTCAATTTATCTTCAATTCCTTCTTGTTGTTAATTTTATTTTATATGGACCGTTTTTATATTTAAGATAAAAAATAGTGAATATTTCAGAACTTTTAAATTATAATTTCGATAAAGGCAAGGGGACACTAAACGCACTGAATAATCTTCGAATGAAGTTATTGATTTAAGAGCTTATTAAGAGTTAATCTCATAATATTAATCACATATTTACCGTTAGTTTGTAGTAATGCTACCACAATTAAACAATACTTCTAACGATTAAAACACAGTAATAGTTTTTATTTCAATTATTATTGCTTTTTTTAAATCATTAGTTATCAATATAATTAATAACCAATACCTTCTGTAAATTGATGCAATACATTAACTTTTCAAAGTTCTCTATTATTTGAATAATTACAATTATTTTACATTATTCATTTCTATAAATAGAGAATATTATCACTTTAAATCAGCTGTAGAGATATTTTATAAACTGATATTACTTGAAGAAAACGCATTGTCATGCTGTGAACGTACGTACAACTTATAATGTTAAATTTATGGTTTCAAAATGTATTGTGTTAGTAATTTTAAATTTAAACAGTAATTTATTTAATAAATTAGTTACTGTAATATTTAAATATAATTATGGTGTTTGTTGTACACTATGGGAAACAAATTTGAAACGTTTCGGCAGCGGCGTCTATTATTTATTGTTAATGAAATTATCTCTTTTATGTTCTTTCTTAAAACAAAATACTTTATAGAAAAAGAACCTTTGTTATAGTTTCTTATTAATAATTACGAAAAACATTTTTTACCTTGTCTTCAAAAGTATAGTACGTGAAAAGCAATTTAAGCTTAAATAGTAGTAAATATTATTTTTTATACTGGATAGTTTCATAATGTTTGCCTTCAATCGTCTCTCCGCCAATTAGTTATGCAATATAAAGTCGTTTCAAAACTTATAACATACTAACCATATTTGCTTGTCCAGAAGTTGTGACTTGGCTTGAGACGTCAACTTGATGAGATAGAGTCAGCAACAGAAGGAAGAAGCAAAATTTTAACACCGTATTTTTAACAGATACCTTCATATTGTTAAGAAACAATGAAAATGAATTTTATTCTCACAATACTCTAACTGGGATCTGTTGAGAGCTGTCACCAACGGAAGTTTTTAAGACGTTCTAATCCAGAATGACAAATTTCAAACTTTTATACAAACGCTGTGTATACAAAAAATAGTATAGGTGTACACAACTGTTAAAAATATGGCAAATCAAATTGAAGCAAAAGGAGGTTTTTTGAATAAGTTGTCAATAGACCTAATATGCGCATTCCATTATTATTTAAGTAGAAATGTTTCCACAAATACAATGTTTCCACTGAAGAACTCATTACACTGGTAAAGTAAGAATAACTACTTGTAATAAAGATTTTTTGAAATCAAATAACTAATGTTTACTTAAGTTTTTATATATTTTCTAATCTTTTATCAATGTATGTAATATATAAATAAAAATTTTCTTTGCCGTTTCATAAGTATAAATAAAATCTAGTTTATAAATGCCTAATTTAACATATGAAACTTGAAATGTAGAACATAACCTTAATTCATATTTTAAAATGAAAATACTTTAATACTTGTAATGATTACAATATGCATAATAAATAATATTTATTTGCGTTAATATTACTAACCAAATTTGCTTGACCAGAAGTCACGTCTTGGTCTGAGGCATCAACTTGATGAGATACAGTTAACAGAAGCAAAAGACAAAAATTTAGCGCCATATTTTCACAAGATAACTTCATCTTGTTAAGTACGAGTATAACGTGAATTTAGTTTTATTCTCACAATAACCTGACTGGGACCTGTGAGAGCTGTCACCAACGAATAATATGAGGTGTTGTTTTAACATGAATAGTTTTCATTGAAACACTGGGAATGAAACATATTTGTATGGGTGTACAGAACTGTTAACAATAGGACAAAGCAAATTGACCCAGGTGTTGGTTTATTCGACATACATTGTCAGTAGGCCTAATATGTGAATTCTTTTGTTATTTAACGAATAAAATTTCGACACAATTTAGAAATGGAAACCAAAATATAATTAACAGAAACCCTTTTTGAACGAAAAGAACAGTTATGAACAAGTATTTTTACCAATAACATAAATCAGCCTAATATGAGGTAGAAGAAGAATTATTGTTAAAAGACATACAATACTCCTAGCAGTTAAAACTGAAAAGTCAAATATATGTACTATGTATACAGTGCAATATAAGATAATTCAGGAAAAAGGAATTTGGTGATATTTTTTTAACTTGAAGTATAAACTAGTGAATTTACCAAACTTAAATTTCAATATACTAATTTCATAAAGTGGTTTACGTGGAAACTTTGAGTGTACAATAATATTTGTAATTATAAATATTTCTCTGTTATCGAAAAAGAAATCGTAGATTTGGGTCGGGTGGCAACCAATTTCGAAGCGGACTATGCAACCAAAAATGGATCTATTGTTTTTAATGTAAGTGCGACCACTGAAAGCGTAACAGTGGTGAGCAGAGTCAGGCGGCGTCGCTGGGCACCGCTCCTTGTAGTTTCCAGTCTGTCTAGGTCGGTTTTTAAGTCCGTAGTCACTTCTCCACCACGCTGACCATGACTCCAAATTTATTTTTCTCGTTACCTAAGTTACCGTTGTCTATGTTACGGTTTTTAAACATTCATACTGCTTTTAAAATATGTTATTTATTTTCCGATAGAGTAGGCCTAAATATAAATTCTAAAAATAAAAAGGCATTTTTTAAATTGACTGTACCCCGCTTCCGGTTGCTGTTCGTCTTCCTTTCACTCAGCTCTGTTCCGTCCGGCTTAACTCAGCACAATTCCGCTCCGCATTTAGTTTACAATAATCAAAGCAAATAGATTTTCAATTGGAATTAATTAAATTGTGTCCAATAAACTCGTATTAATATTAATATTAATTTTTAAAAACTGAATAGTTAGGTATACTGATGTTGTTACGCCTTACTCAAGGAATTTTGCTTCAAATTTTCTATTCAAAATAGGGGGATAATTAAACTGAATTTTTAAATAAATCAAATTTGTAAATAACATTTAAAAATGTGTAATTTAATTAAATGAATTTTAGTAATTAATGGTATCAAAAAAGGCACGTTTAATTTTGTTTAAATAGTGTATTGTAATTGTTTCCCGTATAATAAGTGTGTTTTAAATTAATATTAACTGAACGCAAAAATCTAAAAGAAGTGGCAAACATATTATAGCCTTAATACAGAAAGTAATCAACAAGAGCAAATCTATTTCCGCTTAGTTATAGGTAATATAATAACTATTGTATATTGTTTTCAAAGAAAATAACGCTATAGACAAATAAATCTTCATTATAAAGTAATTATTTTTTAGAACAACATAATGCATAACATGTGTATATATTAATTACAGGAACAACACAACATGACTGTAACATTAGCGACGAATCTTTCCAGACAGTGAAGGGTTATAAGTAGTGTTCTATCAAAGGTATAACTTGTTACATGTGTGTTTCTGTAAATACAATATACTACTTGTAAAGTTTTATATGCAGCACTCGTAAATTTTGTCATGCAGCACGATGACTTTCACAATTAGGAATTAAAATTGACCTTGAATTTTTGCAGCGCTTGATTCAAAGCTGTATTTACCTTTACTTTTTTAAGAAACACGCACTAAATATTTTCAAAATAAGGGCATTTCAAAATATTGTAAATTTTATTTAACTAAAAGTCAAGATTTAAAGAAAGAAATACACATAGCTTACATTTGTTAGTTTCTTGTATTGGTATCTAAAGTATTTGCTAAGTGTTTTAGAAAACACGTTTCATAAGGTTTTACACTATAGAAATAATGTAACCTTTAAAGAATGTAAGATATTAAAAGGGGCAGGCAGGTGGTTGGAACAATGAAGGAAGGTAAATAACAGGATACAGTTTTTAAAATGAAAATATTTTTATTTTACGTAAAACTACTTTGTTGGTAACAAGCTGTTAAGTATTAGAACTGTAATTTTAAATAAAAGATAATTAAAAGAATTCTTAACATCACTTCATATTAAACGAAAAACATTTACCTTATTGTAATAAATAGATTACTTATAAAATACGTTTCTAGTTTAAAACAAAGGAAATATAATGAAAGGAACATTTTTCTGTAAATAATGTTACTTAAGTATTAATCTAATAAACTTTAATTCTTCTAGTAATGTGCTATATGGTTTAATACATTTTTTTATGTTGTGTAACTTTTTTTGTCGAACTTGTTATATAGTTTTAAATTACTTTCGTATCATTTGTACTCTATAATATTAATGTTTTCGGTTCTATAATAATTATAATTTTTTGTTTACAACAATTTTAACAAATTCTAAAAACGTGTTATTATTATTATTTATTTCCACCAACAATTAATTCAATAAGTAGCCTATATTAAAATGGTTTTAATATTATTATTGATATTAATAGTTTCATGAAGAAGAATGTAAAATATAATAATAAACCAAACATAATATTAGTGTATATTTATAAGGATGCTGTCATCAGGAAAGATGTACTTTGTTAGTGTGTTTTTGAAAATTATATTAGTCACAAAATTGACAAATTATTTACACATTCACGGTTGTCATTATTCAGTGCACATACAACGTACTGTTATTAACAAATAACATACAACTTCTCTACCTTCAAGTAAAACATAACTTTTACAATAACAAACCTGCAGAAGAGAAGTTATGACAAGTTCACAGTATACAATGCCCTCCAAGATCTCCATCCATTAGACTGAAAGTGTGTTGAGGATCATGTATACTATAAAAAACATTGGCAGAGCAAATATTCAAAGTTCATCCAGCCATCAACATGTTAACTTGAGAGACAATGTTCACAACTCAAGGCGATATTACAGAAGGCGGCTCAGTTCTGTTCCGTGCTAGGTAAATAATCGGATTTTACAATATAGAATTTAGATCAATTATTTATATATTTTTATGTAATTTTAATGGCAATGAAATAAAATGAAGTACTTCATGTACGTATGTTATGAATGAATCGATAATTTGAAATATGAAATTATTTTCGAATGTAACTTTGGGTATGGCAATATACTTAAAAAATATAAATCCTGATGATATAAAAAAACATCTTTTGTAACTCATGTAGAAATAAGAAGCTTTCAAAATATTAATTTTGTTAGTTAGGTGTATCAATAATACATTTATTATTTATACAATACTAATATATGATTTTTATACTGATAAAATGATATATTTTTCTCAGTTTTTAGAAATTAACAGACAATTATAACACGCATATACTCGTATAATATGTGGAACATTGTAATACTAATTTAATGATATTTAAAAATGAAAAAATGTCGACTAATTACTATGTATTTCTAATTAGAAAACTAATATTATAACCTTGAAAGTGAAACAATTACTTACAACAAGAAAATAATAGAGACTTGAAGGAATTTATTTATGTATTTAAACTAAAAAAATATATATATATATATATATATATATATATATATATATATGTGTGTGTGTGTGTGTGTGTGTGTGTGTGTGTGTGTGTGTGTGTGTGTGTGTGTGCGTATTGGAATAAATAACACTAAAGTTAAGAAAATTATATAAATGTAAAAATAGAATCCACTTCAGAGTTAATAATTAACTACCTTAAGTTACTTTTAATATACTAGGTACAAATAGTCGTAGTACTAATTCATATATTCTAATTGTGTATGCATGTAGTTGTCATATATTTAGTTTTAATAATTTTTTCTACCTATTTTAGATATTATTTACTGTAGTTATAGTAAAAGACCAGTTGTTTTTCATTAATTCGTAACGATCAGCTGATTGCTACAGTACGTTTTAGGTTATGCTGTTAAAATCTAGCAATATTAACAACAATTATTATAAACTATCATATTAATTTCCAATATTTTTTAAACGGTTACAACATGCATATGACCTTTAATTAAGGAAGAATACAAAAGCTACTCAACGTTTTCATATAATACTAGTGTACTGTTATCGAAAAGAAAGAAGAAAAAGAAAGAAACAGAAACAAGAGAAATGAAATTTGTTCGCTCATTTCCGTTTCATAATTCCGTTAGAACAAAGTTCAGGGACACTTTTTTACATTCACTCACCTCGCCAAAGCTAATATTATAAGCTTGCTTTAAACTTACTAAGTGATAATACGCCCGATAGAAATACTTATTGTTTATTCGTCTCAATGTAAGTAAAGAATCTATTTCCCCGTCTATCTTTTTGCAATATATTGTTTTGCAATTTTTTGCAGTTACAGTACTATTAGCATATTTTATTTTTATTTTCGTGACAAACCATTCGTTATTATAGTTAGTATTAAGTAATTTACATGAAGCCAAAAACTGTTCTTTCAGCGTTATAGTTTTGTAGTTAAATTTGGTTTTAAAATAAGCTGTTAGAGCGGCCAACATGATAAGATCCTAACCCGTGACCTTGAAATTAGTTCCTATCTTGACCTCTAGATCACTTTTTGAGGAGTCGTTAAAATGTTTTATATATAAAAAAACATTGACGTTGTGAATTTTATTTCACTCTCACCGTTAAAATACGTAAATTGACTAGAAAACACATACATACAAATAAAATGAAATGTATAAAAAAATATTCATGAACAATAATAAAATGTCAACAATATTTTTTTTTACTTAAGAAGAAAAAATTACTGAATTATATGGAAGATATTACTTTTCAAATATTATGTTTAAATGGTATAAAAGGAAAAGTAATGACATACTTATCAAAAAGATATTTATAAAATAAGGAATTTACCCACAACAAAACCTAAAGAAAATAAATTAATCGTTAAACTTTAAACAAAGAAAGTGAGAGTATAAAAAGATCAGGTGTAATAAAAATTTAGAAAATCATAACACATAACTATCCTTAAGTCTCAAATTGCAAGTTTTATTTTTAAAACAAGAAATATATAAGTTATTTTTAAAAAGTTACATGTATTTAATGGAAATTATAGAGTAAATTTAATTAATTATCGCTACAATAATTACTATTATTGCTAGATTAATTACAGTTCTAGTTAGAAGGAATATTTAATAACGACAATTTTTGTTATTTTACTATTTGACATATAACATTAATATTCAGTAAATTCGGTGGATGCTGGCCGGGCAGAAACACATTCAAAACGATTTTGATATTACAACACAGTGATTTATAGAGGCGATCTAGTTCGTGAAGTTTTTATAAATATTTCCGGTAGTAAAATTATTTTATTTCCTCTCTTGTTTGTAACTTGCTTATTCTTTACCTGAAACCAGAATTATTAAGCGATTTATTAAACGTTACAAAAATTAAAATAGATAACGTATTTAATTTGATATTGTCATAGAGTTTTCCTGTTCTGCAATAATTTAAAGCAATAACATTTTCGATTAAACATTTCAAATAAAAAACAAAATACAATAAAATATAAAAAAGTCGCCTTACGAAGGCGTTTTAAGGGCATTTAAAGGACATTTAAACAGAATATAACAAATATGCTTATTTTGCTCAATTTTAGGCCAATGTTGGACTTATATTAAAAAGGTTTTTTTGCCAACAAACGCACACATACATACGTTTGTAATACATATGTTACTGTACATTATTAGGTCATTGATCAGAACGTTTTCTTACAGGATTAGTGCTCATTATATAGCAATGACTGAGAAGTAAGAATTTTTTCCACTTTGTAACGTTAAGAATTACAAAGGGCACGTTTTCGTAAATGATTGGATGAGGAACAATTAAGAAGTATTGTTTTGTACTAGATTTA
Organism: Callitettix versicolor; assembly: GCA_022606455.1. Classification (NCBI taxonomy): domain Eukaryota; kingdom Metazoa; phylum Arthropoda; class Insecta; order Hemiptera; family Cercopidae; genus Callitettix; species Callitettix versicolor. The sequence goes on from CM040191.1 coordinate 43,356,584, forward strand.
ACATAATTAAACAATAATGTTATGTTATTAGAAATTAAAGTCTTTTAAAATAAAACAAATTATGTTATTAAACAAGACATGTATTAAATTTTTAGAAAGTTTTATTCATTCTTAGTCAAGGAAAATGATGTAGAAACATACATTGCTCTATAGAAAAACAAACAAATGTAAATGCAATTACTGAAGTGTAGAATTTTCTCTTGTTGATTTGTATGTGTCTCAACAAAAGTTCACAAAATATGTACTAAAGCTTATTACTTACGGCAAAACCCTTTTTCGCACTTGCCCGAGCAACACTCTGCATCATTTTCACACTGTAATAAAATAAATTAAATTAAAGTTTAGTTAAAAATCCTAATTAAAATTAGACAATAATTTATAATAACTCAAATGGGCATTTAATATATTGACCGGAAATGTATAGCGTATTTTCGAATTAGCATTATTATTAAATTTTGCAATATTATTATTATTAATTCAACAGTTTTTTGGAGTATCACCATTTCACGGACTTCTAGTGTTCCCAGCTATGTTCTTGTAGGAATTACAGAATAATCTGTAAAATATATTTATCATTGTTGTTACAATATTACTACTAAAGGAAACCTCGAGTTTGATACATTAATGTAATCGTTACGTTAAGGGTCTTACTGTGATGAAGGGTAGTTTAAATATGTTTTTAACGTATTGTTTTTTCATTGTTTCCAAAATTGAAGCTCATGCACAACAGTTATGCACTTCTTAGCATACTTTGTTGTTTAAGGAAAAACATTTTAACCTCATTAATAAAAACGGTATGCATCAGGATGTACTATACTGAAAAAATGAACACATATTTTTCATTGACGCATTTAGTACATTTGACTTTGTATTTGTTCCTTTTACTACTTCTTGTGATATATTTAATGTTATGCAAGAGGTTTGTTTATCATTTTTTTGAGCATTATCAAGCTTTTTTCTAATTTCTTAGCAGTGTTGTTTTCATTTATTGATATCATTAAGTGCCTATCGTAGTACCTCATTTCCATTTTCTTAGTTTTTATTTTTTATGGGAGTGTACATGCACTGCCAATAGGAGATTTATTAACTTTGACTCGCAGGGGGGTGTAGACTAACTGCACATATTGAGAATATTTAGACATCCCTCGCGGTATCCAAGTCTAATAAACACTTACACTTACAACACTACACTTACGACTTTAACACTTTGCACTCACATTTACATTTAGGGAGGTGATAATAGCCTCAATGTGCTTTTCGTTTTAAAATAATATATATATAACTACATAAGCGTTAAAATATAAATTTTATTACATAATAAAGTATAATAAAATGTTAGGATTTGTAAAATAAAAACAATTTTATCTAATATATTACAACGTGTTCTGCCTACTCACAGTATAACCGCCAAGGTTACAATTCTTCCCACAACGTCCCTGAACACAAAGTCCTGAGAAGCAGCAGTCAGCAGACGTGGAACACTGTAACAGAGGTATATTATGTTTTATTAAAAGTTATTTATGTAATCACATTATTTTAAATATAATATTTATAATTACCATTACTTACAGTTCCGTTTTCAGGAGAACATTTATATTTACATTCACCATAAACACAGTTTTTATCGCAGCACTCATAATCAGTTTTACACTAAAACAAAAAAGGAATGTTAACAATTTATTAACAACAGTTAACTTAATAAATCCATTACATACAGTTAATATATATAATGTTAAACATCTATTGTCATGACTTTGATATAATACGATTATTGTTTCTAAAAATACGAATTTATTGTTTAAATTTTATACGTTATGAAAAGCGGAATAACACTTGATATCTGAATTATATATATAAACTTTAAGACTAATAATTTACTTTTAATTATGTTGTCAAATTATAAAGCCAGAAATATATATATATATATATATATATATATATATATATATATATATATATATATATATATATTAACAAAGTGATACACTTACCGGTTCTGTATTAGTCAAACAACAAGTACCGTTCTGGCAAAAGTTATTACAACACATCGAATCTGATTTACACTGAAAAATAAATATTAATTAGAATATTGGTTTTGTTTTACTTTAATATAATACCATTTTGGTATGGTATATATATATATATATATATATATATATATATATATATATATATATATATATATATATATATATATATATATATATATATAAACTAAATTTGAAGAACATAAAAATAACATAATGAGAACTGCATTTTAATTGTTAATAAAACCTGCACTTACTTGTTTCCCATTCGGCATACAGCTGTATTCGCACTTCCCATTCTTACACAGATTACTGCAGCAATCCTTATCGTCTTTGCACTGAAACATGGTATTACTGAATATAACAATTATTTATGTCTCTTTTTATAACATTAGGCTAAGCTGAACTGAAAAGAATAGGAAGGTTGTTTTCTGAACAGAAAACGCAAAGTGTAACAAAACATATGTATAATATTGCGTATAGTTTACGTTTTAACAAATGCGTCCTTTTCAAGTTTTCATAATATATTTATCAAATATAACATTTAAAATGTGGATATGAAATAGCATTAGATTAGCTTACCGTATTAAGTGTTTACTGGTATTAGTAAAATACACATTACTTACACATGACCCTTGTTCATGACAAGGCTTTTTCTGACAGATGCCTCTGACACAGAATCCTCCGTCACAACATTCTTTATTGGTAATACACTGCAAATATAACAATGCGTAAATCACGAACTTATATGGCAAAACCAACACAATAAAACTTAGTTTAAAATATTATATTTCCAATATATACTTAAACAATTATAATTTAAACTTTTTAGCAATAAAAAAGTAAATAATATGATTTAAAACATTACTGCACACAATAGTAAAAAATAAAAGTAATTTAGTGTTATTCCTTATTTGCAAAATACTTTTAAGTTAGTGTGTAACCCATGTCTTACAATGTTATCCTCCAAAGTACAGGGAAGCTTACAAGCACCATCAATGCAGAAATTTAGACAACAGTCATCATGTCCAGAGCACTAAAACAAGAAATATTTCAAAAATAGGAAATGACATTAATTTTTTTTTAGTTTTTATCGATAATTGGCTAATTTTAAAAATGAAAAAAATACTTTTAACAAATCTTTGTTAATAGTTTTATTAAAACAAGGTTCTTTATTTGTTTCATAATAATAAAAAAGAAATATGTTCACTTCAACACTTGTAGTACAACTTTCTGCTAGTATAATAATAGATGTTGTAATTTAAAATTACCTCCCTACCTTTCTCATATTATACCAGTTATTCTAAAAATTATAAATGTTCTGTTTTAAACATTGAAAAATTAAACATGAAAAATGTTACAGCAGTAACTCCAGTCTCTAACCTATAACCTTCAGATGTGCAAGTTGAGAGATTCAGAATGAAGAGTGGTGCTTTAACTGCCTCCGAAAATCTGGCTCCTATTAACATAATCCCTTATTGGTAGAGGGTTTACGATTGTAATTCTAAAGAGAACTAATTAATTTAAAAGGATATTAACTAAGAATATGTGCTTACTATTACATTTTCTATGTTAGACATAAATGCCGTAATAAAACTATTATTATTATTTTTATTATTACTAAATATTTTTTGAAAATGTATTTATACTTTAAGTAAAAATAATTATGTTAAAAATTATATTTCTATGAAATTATAGTTTAAAACTTTATAATCAGTATTTAAATAACAAAACAAATTTATTATAAAATCAATATATTTTCTGTTACAATTCTGTAATTATACTGGTAGTACGATTAACAAAAGCCTTATATATATATATATATATATATATATATATATATATATTTATTTATTTATTTATTTATTTATTTATATAGCTTGTATCCTACTCTTGTTGGTTTGCATCTTACCTGGCTGCCAATTTTACCACAGTTTCCAGATTGTTGGCACAAATTGTACTCTCCACATATATGTTTCGGGTTACAACAATCAGAACTTTTTTTGCACTGTCAAAAAAGAATTAGTAATTTTATTATATCTTTTGAATTAAAAACATTCCACAAATTAATATTTAGATCAGTTGTAACTGGACAGAACTACATTACTTTGTCTGAAGAAAAACGAGCTATCTTTATTTTAAAATTTATGTTTGTAAAATTTTGTTTTACTATTTATTATGAATTTCCAAACTACATGCTGTTTTAAAATTAGTTCATTAACGTAAAAGACATGTTCTAAAATGTTTACGTTTTTCAAAGTGATCTTTATTTACATCATAATTTTTGAGCAGGAAAGTTATATCTAGTGTTTTTAGTTGTAAACGAAAAACAATGTAGTTTTAAACAAGATTTATTGGCATATTAAGAACTTCCTTGTAGGAACAGGTAGACAAATTGTTAACAGTCATATTATTTAAAAACAGTAAGAACCTTAATTTAACGCCTGAAGTAAAACTAAAACATGTTTTTGTAGAGTCCCTCAATTTAAAAAAAAATGTGTCTATTAAAACTTAAAATTAATATGAAAATAATTTACATTAAAATAATAATCTAGGCAAAAATGCTTTCTTTTAGATATAAGATGAAGGATTTTTCCTAAATTTATCATCTCAGCTAATCAGTTGTATTTAGAGTTTTAACAATGTTTTGATGTAAATATTTCTATTCCGTTTGAAACATTAGTAGAAGAAGTAGAAGTAATACTAGTTCTTTGACAAATTTTCTTTAAAAAAAATATTTTACAGAAATAATTACCATTTATATTCAATATAATAGTTCTTAATTCACATAATAATTGATCATATTACACATGTTAAATTTCACTGTCACTGTGGCTTCATTTACAATTTTATTGTAATTTAATTTTGTCAAACATTGCAATGTTTTGTTATACGTCAAACGTATACAAGTAGTTCAAAGGATGGTAGTAGAATTTTCAGTTTACTCATAGAGATCAATTTTCGAGAGTTCGGACTATGTTGTAACTATTACTGTCAGTTTAAACAGTAACCTTAATATTTAGGTAACATTATTAGACCAAAATTAATTAAATCAAAATCGTTAATTGATTAAAATTGCTGGGACTGTTATGCAAAATCTCTATGAAGGGGTCAAAATTATAACAGATTTTGACGTTCAAGAAGCAACTAAAGTATCATTATTTAGTCAGAACGTATCATCTTAAAATAGAAGTGAACTGGACAGAATATGTGTCGCCTGGGCTTTATACATGGTATCTACATATCGAATTTCTAAAATAACGGTCATTGTGTTTGGCCAAAATGCGTACATTCATCATTGTTAAATTAGATTCTGTCATCTTAAAACAGATTTGAATGGGGAAAATCTTACACAATAATCGTGTGGGCTTTATACAAGGTACTTTAGTAAAAAAATCAAAAACAACCAGTCAAACATTTGGCCAGGACTACTTACATTTATCGTCGTAAAACAGAGGTAGCCATCTTAAAGCGGAATTAATTTGGACAAGTTCTACAAACAGTTATTTTGCTTTATGGAAGATACCATACTACAAAATTTCAAAATAATCAGTCGATACGTTTGACTAAAACTGCGTTTATTGCTCATGGTTAATACAATAGCCGTTACATTGAATCGGAATGGAATGAGAAAAATCGTACACAAACATCTTTAGGTTATTACACGACTACAAAGTACTTTGGTATTTAATTTCAAAACAATCGGTCAATGCGTTTGCCCAAAGCTGCATAACAAACACACAAAGCAATGCCAAACGGCCGAGTTAAAAGAAACACCTCGCTTCGCTCGTTAAATATGCATTACGTTATCTAAGTTCATTGTTCCAAACTCTTCCTTTTCACTGTCATTGCCATCACTATTCTCTTCCGAACATCGTTGTCACTGTTGATCTCTATTGCAAGTCTTTATTTTACATTTACTTTCTATAAATCTGACTGTCACAATTATCTACTGTTTAATATCAATCTTCCAGTTATCGTCTTTTGAACGCCTATATAACTGGTATTCCCTATTGTTATTCTTGATTTAGTCTTCCTAAAGTCACTGGAGCTGATATTTATTTTAGAAAATTATTTACACTCTAATTCACTCTCAATCAATACTTTTTTTTAAAAATAATGATATCCGGTAAATATTATTACCACAAGTGTTATTATTTTAAAGTAATTGACTTTCTTTTCCGTCTTTTTTTAATATACAGATATAAAATATGATAATTGAAGTGTTTATTGTATTAATTTAAGATTTACATGTGACTACAATATATGAGTGAGTTTGGTCGTTTAATAAGCCAAATTGTCTGTCTTGACACTGTGTATTGAGTACTATTTTAATATGACAAGATATATAATAAAATTATTATTTTAAATGAATAACATAGAAACAAATACTTTTTTATGATACCTTACGACCCTCTATTTTACAAGGCTCACTACAAACACCATTGTCATTGCACGTACGACTGCAACAATCACTATCTGCTGTACACTGAAACAATCCATAAATATTACTCAGTTATAATTTAAATTATTTTTCTAAAGTTTAAAAGATTTTTTTGTAATCCACACAAAACATATCGACTGCATTCACTTTAATGTATCTTCACATACATTGAAGTATCCATGTGAAAAATACTTATAATATGGAAAACTACAGCTTTTAAATAAACGAAAAATTAAAAAAAAAACTATGATAACGCGTCGTCATAGTTTGACAAAATTTTAGGCACACCAAATTTCGTAACGAAAGTAAATATCAGGATTTTACTAAAGTTTAAAATTCTATTTTATGCTTTCAAACATTCTAAGTAATTTGATTTTTGTTTACGAGTATGTACATATTGTTCTAATTTTACTTGTTATTTGTAAAAAAATATTACTATTGTTAGCTTAAATTTAGCAAACATAATTAACTATATTGCAAAAAAATACTATATAAAACATTACAAGTAAATATAAAATTATATTTTATGCTTTTAATAAGCACGAACATTTGTAATTAGTTACCCAAAAGAAATATATTGACATATGTTTGTTGTTTAACTCTAAAATTATGATTAGAATATAAACAATATCAGAAAAATAGAACTTTATAGCCATACGTTATTGCAACAGCAGATAGTTTTGATATATTACTTAGGGCCTATATATTATAGCTCAACTTCATTACTAGATAATAATATTAAAATAAATATAATCTCAATTCAATAAATGATTTGTATCTCAATTTTCGTTATCAATGATTCATATTTTCAATTGAATTAATTTAACAATAACGTTTCTATTTTAATGCATTTTAAGTTACTTTTCAATTATTAATAATTACTCCCACATTCAAAGTAAGATTTTTTTGATTTTTTGTATAAGTAATCAAATAATTTAAGTAAGCAAATGTACATATATTCATATGTACATATGAATATATATAGTATACATAATCATATGTCATAAAGAAGTATCATTTATTTATAATAATAAAATTGATATATGCATTAAAAAAATAATATATAAAACTTGTTCAAAGTTAAGTTTACAGATCATTATGGTTAATTCAATTTATTTACTTAAATTATTGTAATTCAAACTAAAATTGATTTCTATTTATTTCTAGAAGATAATACTACAATGGTGTAATATGAATCAATTATATAATTTTACCTACAAAAGTAAAATTGTGAACAACGTGATTGTTCATTAAATAAAATAATGTATAACTACTTAATTAACTGAAAATTAAAGCAATTTTTAACTTACTTTATTGCCATTAGGGTAACATGGAAGACGGCACACTCCTTGTATACAAAGTTGTGGCTTAGTTATAAAAGTGTGAAGGCAGCACTCGTTATCATTCTTGCACTGAATCGCATACAATTTACACTTATAAATAAAGAATTGATAATCTTCAAATTTCTGCAGTACAAGTTAATTATCACTATTAGAAAAATAATTCAAGATGTAAATGTTCTTTAAACAATAGTTCTATTAACTGCGAGAAACTATTCTGTACTATGCAAAATATAACATTATTTTATGACTTACTTTTTCCCCATATGTAAGGCATTTCTGGCACTTACTATTGGAATTACAAAACATGTTTTTACAACAATTATCGAAATACCAGCTTTTTGTTTTGTCGCACTGAAAAACAAAAAAAATATACAAAATTATTAAAAGAATTTGAATAATATAATCAAACATAGGTTTTTATGTATATATAATTATTTTTTGTTATTCTGAAAAAATATGAATCAATTTAGATAAAAAAATGACTTAAATATAATTAAATTTTTTCAAATATTGTACTAATTGCTGAGATATTTTGGCGAACTTATTTTGATATGTTACGTCAATATTGTACTTTATCTGAATTTAATTATCATGTTTTTGATTGACTTCGAAAATTTGTTCATCGTCCAATTTGGTGTTTACCTTATCTGAACTTTGATTGAAAATTCCATGCCTTAAAATGAATAAAATTTTATATAGATAGCTTTACCGAGTTTTTGAATTGAAAAACAATTACGATGTCATTTATTTTTATTAACAATAATGTTTAGTTCTCATTCCGTAAAAAAATTTTGAATACTTTTTAAACGTATAAGTAGTCTATTTCTTTCAAAAACCTAAATATATTCACTGAATGTTAATTGCTATTGTAATAGTGATCATGGAACAAATTTCATCTGATGAGATATTACTGGCGTTTAATTGGAGTAATGTGTTTTATCCCAACAGGAAATTCCATATTGCAATCTACTATGGACCAATGAAAACGTATCTTAAAGCAATCTTAAAGCGAAAAATAACAGTAAAGTCTTACAAGATAAAAACACTAAGACATTGGTTTAATTTTGTTTAGACAATATATGTGTAATTTCCTAGAGCGAATATTTATACTTAGTTTACATCTATTGCCGATGTTTATAAGCTACTTAGTCACTTTACCGTCTCTATCCGTTCAATATATGTACATGCCTTGTCACATTACCTTTGTTTACATATACACTGATTACATTTATATTTGATATCAAAATTAGTCCTTGGGTCTCTGCAAAGAGAAAAAAATATGCAATACTTAAAAGCACTTAAAACTAATAGATGTGCAAGGAATAACCATCCAACAAAGAAGTCTATTTCCATTATCGTGGACATGGAATTAGTATACCATGCATAATGGACATTGTAAAGAACCTTATTATCAATCAGCAAAGGGAATTTGTTTTTTTAACTCCTTTCTCTTTGACTACTGATGTAATGCACAAGAAGAAGTACCATTCCTTGAGGAAGGCCAAAAAAGTAATTCCATTAACCTGCATTCCCTGTCTATTGTCTCCAAAATAACAATTAAACCAATCATTCACAATTGTTTTATTACTCCCATTCAACACTTATACTAAAAGTTTATAATCTTGTATACCAAAACCTTTAAAACGTCTTCATAATATAATGAAACCATATAAAAATTAATTGATTCTATTCAATTTTAAACCAACATATATAGAATTAAATTGATTGAATTCTGTAGACATAATCACATTTTACAACTAAGTGTGAAGTATCATTTTGATACGTAAAATTATTTCTATAAAAACTTGTTAATTTCTAATCACTAAGATGGTAAACATTTAATCTAACAATACCAAATTATATTTTTTTTCATTTTAGACACAAACTTATTGAGCTAATGAAAAATTATAAGTCGTAATGTTTTATTAATATTTACCATATTCAGTAAGCAGACTTAATCACTAGACTATGAATTTAATTTAAGTACGTTAAATTGTAACATTTTTTTAAATTGAAAAATCTTAAAGTTCATACCTTTTCATTTTGTAGTTTGCAGGTTAGGTCACAAATTCCATTTATACAATCTACATCGTCGTCATTGCAACAAGGACTGCTTACAGGATTGCACTATGAAACATGCAAATTTATTATTTCTAATTTATAAGAATACTTTTGAAGATACAGCCAATTCACAATTTAGTTTTTAACTATACATAATTTTGATTGCTAACTGCTATGCATTTACGTTAAAAAACTGAATATATTATAAAAATCATTTTAAATAAAATATATGCTAAAATTATTTGAAAATGTAAACTTAAATGCAACATGAAAAATAATTCAGTGTATCATATTTCCTGTTTGTATTATTCATTCATTCTAACTTTTAAGGAATATCAGTCCATTTATCATCATGTTTCTTATACCTACGAAGAGTAGTTTTAAATACATGGTGACCTAAATATTTCTTTTAAATTTTGAAAAAAATATTGCTTATAAATGCCACCAGATACAATATTTACAGGTAAAATTGTTAGGATTTTTTTTGAATTAAATTAAATTAAAAAAACATGGTCAATTTTTGAAGAAACAAAATTAATTCATGCTATTAAAACTTATTTTGATATGCATAAATTCATGGACATCTTTATTTATTGCCAAATCTAGACAATAGTGAAAGATATTCAGAGAATTATATATATATATATATATATATATATATATATATATATATATATATATATATATATAATTATCATATATACATATTTACATATGAATATATATAGTATACATAATCATATGTGCTAATAACAATAAAATATCAACATTTAAAAAAAATTAAGGAAGACAAATATGCAGCCTATAATGCTGGCTATATTCATATAACAACTAATAAACATTGCATATAATCTTATCTTAAAACAAGGTCTTATCAGTTAATAAGAATTTCTTTTTAAAATGATAACTGGACTTGGCCATTAACATTTTAATTGCTTAATGATTTTGCAGAAGCGACAAACGGGCACAGTTTAATGGAAAGATTTATTGAACATAAATGTTTGGTATTCGTGATAAAGGAAACTTTTTTTTGAGCTCTTTGTATTTATATAAAAGTTATAAGCAAACTTTTCTGTAGTTCAACCGTTACTACAATATTCTGTACGAAATCAGACGTAATAAGAAGACGTTTATAATGCAAATCATTAAGTTTTAAAAAATAAGATTTTTTAAAAAATATATTACTCAGGCATAAACAAAAAATAATCTATCCACTTTAAATAAACGCATATTTTTCTTACAGTTTTCAGGTGAAGATTTTGTAGGTATTTAAACTCTTTTTAAATTTTGGATTTAAATACCTATTTACAATCAATTTATTAAGTAATTACGAAAAATAACCAAAATTGGTCTTACCTTTTGTCCTTTTTTACTACATTTAGGATAGTCAACACACGTTCCATTCTTGCATACACCCGAACAACAAATATTTTTGTATAGTACACACTGAAATTAAAATAAAGCAAGACGAATTTTAAAACTACTTATAATTTAAAATAAAAGTATCCTAAAAGAAAGATAAATATATAAATTTGTTCATCTAATTATTTACACTAGCGTTTTTCGTGCAGCAAACAAGCACACACACACACACACACACACACACACACAACACACACACATATATATATATATATATATATATATATATATATATATATATATATATATATATATATATATATATATATATATATATATATATATATATATATATATATATATATATATATATATATATATATATGTATATAACACTAAACATACATATATTATATTACCTTATTATAATATTAATATCTGTGATTTAGTAAAAGTGAGTAAAATATATTTAAAATGCCCATTTAATTTTAAGCAAATACGGTGCATACTTTTACACAAATAACTCTCTTAGAAAAATGTTAAAACTGGTAAAGATTTGTTGTAAATGCTTTAAATATAGTTACAATATCTGAGAAATAATTACATTTTTCTCTGTTTTGAACTTTTGAATGTATTAATAAATTAAAACTTTCATTACTTAATAACTGAAACGTAACGTAAAAATGTTATCTGTACAATTTTGTATTAACGATACTTGTGTACAAATGTAATTTGTAAAGCATTTAAATAAACGAAATGAACTCATATAACTATATGGTGAAAGTAAACAAAACTTAAGAATATAACATAACCTACATCTATTAAATGAAAAACATTCTATTTGACAATAACAGTAAAAAAAAAATTTTAATAAAAATTCATAATTTTCCTTGTATATAAAAGAGAAAGTATATTTTCATTACTGTAAGTATGGTGATAAATTTTTTATGTTGATAAAATTTTAAAAATATTTATTAAATAAAGAAATAATATTTTGGAAAAAAATGAAAATTATATATTATTTTAACCTATTTTGAATTATTTATAGGTATATAGTATAAATCCATTGTTGGCTTACTTTATCGCCCTTAGAAACACAGAATTGTGTGCAGTAATTTTCATAGCATGATGTCCCTCCGCAACATTCCGTATCGTTTTTGCACTGAAAAAAGAAATATTTTGTACTATGATTTCAAAATTAATTTTGAATTCAAATTGTTACAAACAATTTGATTTTTTACACTGTCAATTTGTATGTTTAACTGAAAATATTTTTTTTATTTAAAAAAAATATAAGTTAAGGTTTTCTTAAATGTAATGTGATGTTTAAGATCGTTTTCATCACCTTGAAATATGCCAGCTTTTATTTGAGTTAATAAATTCGATAGCTAAGGTTTAAGTAGGAAGCATACTTATACAATTGTCCGCTTTCCACAAAGGTCGCATTTAGTCATAAAAATTTAGGATGAAATTTGTAACGAAGTATTCAAATAAACAAAATAACAGTAATAATGAAATGAAGAAAATAATTTAAATAAATAAAACAAAAGTAGACCAGGTAAGGAATTAAAAAAATCAAATTCCTGTCTAAAAAGTAACAAATAAATTAATAAAAAATTAATAAAAATCGAGGTAGGAAAAATAAACTTAATAATTAAAACAAATAAAAAAGATTTTTACTTAAAAATGAGACTAACTTAAGAGATTAAGGAGATGAAGACAACTAAGACAGGACAACTAATACAGGAATGGAGAGACATTTTAAGAAATAATTGAAATAATAATAATGACAATAATTATCTGTATAATTGAAAAGTAGGGAAATCAGGATATAAATTATACTTGAGCTATTTAATAAATCGTGTTTTATGTGTATGATGTAGAATGACTATTTTTTAATTTTATTTTGTAAGACAACCAATATCGTGCCAATGTTCAGTTTGTTTTTCTGCTGGCTTTCATATTCACAATCAATAAAAGTTGATAAAATAAATTCTTTATGGAATCTTACAAATAAATCATAATTACTGTGCCAACAATATTTCAATTTTATTAATAACTATGGTTGATGTTCCAGTTAAAAATGTATAGTGATTTATGGTTAACATGAAATAATTTCTCGATGATTTTTAATTTGGCATACTGTACATTTAGTTTTTTAAAAAACAATCTGTAAATTTTCATTGATTATAAAAGAAGGTTTATAGGTTTTTATTAAATATGTTATCAAGTATGACAATTAAATTTTGTTCAGTAAACATTACATATAAACAAATTTTTGAAGCTTTTAATTATACCACTAGTTATTTTGTTAAATTTTTTGGTAGTAAAATTACATATAAAAAGTTTTGAAACTACTATTTATACTACTAGTTATTTTCTGTTATTATTTTTTGTAAAATGAATTATGTTTAATTGTGAATAAAGAGATGTTGGAATCACTCTTAATTGTTTTATCTAAGTAGAATCATATTATTATTGCCTTTTATAGATTTTTTAATTTAACTCTTGAAAAGTTTAAACAAGAATAATAAACATTCGTAATGAATTAAATATTGTGAGTTTTCCTTTATTTATTTTAATAAAATTATTAATTTTCTTCTATGTTTTTATAAATTAAAGATTCATTGAGATAATCTTTTATTTATATTTATAAAAAAATAATTGAAACTGTAATGATGGTTACAATAATGAAGATGATATTTAATACAATATAGTCTGTGAGTAGGACTTAAATACGTTTTATTTAATTAAAGTTAGATCAGGGTTAATTGATTTACGATACGCTACACTGAGGTGATTAGGTGTATTTATGTAAGTATAACTTCAAACTGCATTAGCATCTAAAATTACCCTTAACTTTAGCAAAAGTGGTGTTTATGTTTATATTATTTAATGTTGCGGCTTATTTTGCAGACATTAAAAACCATTTAGAATAAATATTATATATATATATATATAGAACACATGTAAACATAGAAACTTAAGAGTTAACTCATAGGAAACAATTACAATAAATAAAGTACATGTAAAAAGACAGAAAATAAAAACATTTCCAGATTTGTCACAAGATATACAGAAACAATCAAATAGTCTGTTTATATAATGAAAGAAAATACAAAAATAGAAATAGAACGAACATAATTATAGGTGTTTAATAAGGACTTATTCATCAAATCATTAACATAAAAGTTATCTAGTCCTAATAATATAAAATTATAGATGTTGACCTTCTAGAAAAATAGTTTTATTTATACAAGACATAGTTTGATACAAAGGCATATATACTTACAGAAGCACCGTACATACAGGGTCTCATACATTGACTGATAATACATTTGAGGCCATCGCAACACGTGTCACCAGAGCCACACTGAAATTGATAACTGTAAAATTATTTTTGAAATATTTGCTGTGTCAAACATTTTCTTTTATAAATAAAAACTAAGTAATAACGAAAAGAATTCGTTTTTTGTAGAATGTATTTGTTTATACACTAAAATTGTTTAACGTATTAACCAAAATAATTAGGTATCAACTAATTAAGTTCAATAAGAAATCAGTAAGTTATTAATTATAAATTAAACAGATTATTAATTCAGAAATATATGTTCATGTTTTTGCAGATCTTTTTTATCTTTCCACTGTCAGAGCACGTAATGTGTTTTGAGACTATAATTGTAAATAAAAAGTGAAAATAAAAGGTAATATTATGAATATTATTGTTTAATAATTGCACATCTTATTTTATTCATATTATATTTCAGAAAGTGTGTGTTTGTTTGTTTGTTATTCAATCACGCTTTAACCACTTGTCCAATTGAGATGGAATTTGATACGAATATGGTTTAATTATCTGAGATAAACATAGGCCTATTCCCGTTTTAAAAAACGTCATAACACTGCCCAAAATAATTATTAGTATTTAGTTTTGTAACATGTGTTAACTGTAGTTAGGTTTAAATACTGTTTACTGGACATGATGTTTAGGCACAAGAGAAGGCCATAGATCTTATCCAATTTTACAAATCTTAATCTGTGTTTTATTTATTGCAAAATTATTGCTTTTAATGTAACATTTTCAATTATTTTAGTTGAAATTTTTCAAAACTGTCTAATTTGTTTCTTTGTGTTGAATTTTCAATATTAAATGTAAAAAAAATCCCTAAGCAGAGTGCCAATTGTAATTTGTAATATTATAATTACTTTGTATTTGTAATTAATTAAAAATATTGTTGTGCCAATATTTGTGTAATTACATTATATGAAAAAATGGTAAATATGCAATGTAACATATCCTGGATTTTTCGATATTTTTGTTACTAAAATGCTTTATTATGTGCCCAAAAGCAAGAATCTAAAATATGAAAGCACGAGAAATACGATAAAAATCGAAAATAAAAGTGAAAAACATAACCTCAAAATTGCTACCGGCGAAAATCGGTAACGTGTTGTAGATCGGTAAAACAACAAAAATTCGTCTAACACGGGTTTTGGGTAATAAGAAACCCATTTTTTAAAAGAATACTGCATAACCTAACTGACACGGTTGTTAGGCCTAACACGGTGATGCGTGTATATTTTTTTATTAAAAAACCTGTATAGTTTTTTAAAGAATACTACATAAACTAACTGACACGGATGTTGGGCATATCACGGTGATGTGTGAAAAAATTTGTATATATTTTTTTAAAGAATACTCCATAAGCTAACTTACATGGTTGTTAGGCCTAACACAGTGATGCATTAAAAAAACCTTTATTAATTTTTTTAAAAGAGTACTCATAACCTAACTGACACGGTTGTTGGGCCTAATACGGTAATGTTTGAAAAAACCTTTTTATTTTTTTTTTTTAAATAAAACTCCATAACTTAATTAACACGGTTGTTAGGCCTAACACAGTGATGCGTGAAAAAGCCTTTATATTTTTTTAAAGAATAGGCTACTACATATCCTGACACGGTTATTGGGCCTATCACGGTGATATGTGAAAAAAAAACTTTATTTTTTTTAAAGAGTACTCAAAACCTTAACTGACACGGTTGTTAGGCCTACATGGTGATGCGTGAAAAAAACTTTATAATTTTTTAAAGAATGCTCCATAAGCTAACTAACATGGTTGTTAGGCCTAACACAGTGATCCTTTAAACACACCTTTATTTATTTTTTTAAAAGAGTACTCATAACCTAACTGACAAGGTTGTTGGGCCTAATACGGTGATGCATGAAAAAAACATTTATATTTTTTTAAGAGTACGCCATAACTTAACTAACACGGTAATGCGTGAAAAAATCTTTATATTTTTTTTAAAGAAAAGGCTACTACATATCCTGACAGGGTTGTTGGGCCTATCACGGTGATGTGTGAAAAAACCTTTATATTTTTTTTAAAGAAAAGGCTACTACATATCCTGACAGGGTTGTTGGGCCTATCACGGTGATGCGTGAAAAATCCTTTATATTTTTTTTAAAAAAAAGGCTACTACATATCCTGACAGGGTTGTTGGGCCTATCACGGTGATGCATGAAAAAACCTTAATATTTTTTTTTTAAAGAAGAGGCTACTACATCCTAACTGACAGGGTTGTTAGGCCTATCACGGTGATGTGTAAAAAACCTTAATATTTTTTTTAAAGAAAAGGCTACTACATATCCTGACACGGTTGTTGGGCCTAATACGGTGATGCATGAAAAAACCTTTATATTTTTTTTTTTAAGAAAAGGCTACTACATATCCTGACAGGGTTGTTGAGCCTATCACGGTAATGCGTGAAAAAAATTTTATATTTTTTTAAAGAATAATAGGCTATATATCCTAACTGGCACGGTTGTTAGGTCTGACACGGTGGTGCGTAAAAAACCTTTATATTTTTTAAAGAATACTATATATACTAACAGACACGGTTGTTAGGCCTAACACGGTGATGTGTCAAAAAAACCTTTGTATTTTTTTTAAAGAATACTACATACCTAACAGACACAATTGTTATGCGTAAAAAAACTTCTAATTTTTTTAAAGAATACTACATAACCTAACTGACACGGATGTTGAGCCTATCACCGTGATGTGTGAAAAAACTTATATTTTTTTTAAAGAATACTCTAAACTTAACTGACACGGTTGTTAGGCCTAACACGGTGATTCGTGAAAAAAACTTAATATTTTTTTAAAATAATACTCCATAAGCTAATTAACATGGTTGTTTTTTTTAAACAACATGGTTGTTAATTTCATATATATTTTTAAAGAATAGTAGACTATATATCCTAACTGGCACGGTTGTTAGGCCTAATACAGTGATGCATTAAAAAAACCTTTATTTATTTTTTTAAAAAGAGTACTCCAAATCTAACTGACACGGTTGTTGGCCTAACACGGTGATGCGTTAAAAAAATCTTAATTTTAAAAAAGAAATTCACCATAAACTAACTGACACGGTTGTTGGTCCTAACGCAGTGATGCGTGATCTTTAATGTATATTATGATTGCGGGCAAAGCCGTGACGGGTAGCAGCTAATCATGTTATATTTCTGAAAGTTTATTTTCGTGTATTTGTTTCTTATTCAATCACACTTTAACTACTGGACCAAATGAGATTAAATTTGGTGTGGACACGCTTTAGGTATCTGAGATAAACACAATACTATTCCATTTTAATTGAATAATAGTGAATTTTTAATAATACTATATTTTATTAAAATATGACAGGACCCTTTTTTAGAGCAAAAATTTATAAGTCTTGGCCGAAAACCATAAATCGTATAATATTGTATATAGAAATATATTAAAATGAAATTACCTATTCTGGTTTTGAAAATCGACTGTAAATTTTATTGCCTACACTATAATTGCAGGCAAAGCCTCAACGGGTAACAGCTAGTAGGTAATAATTACAATATTAAAAATTTGTAATTTTGAAATGTTATTGTACCGAATGTAATAACAAAGCTAACTGTTTGTAGCTAGAAACAGTATTTTGTTTTATACAGTAATATTAATATTTTAGGTATTATGGTTCCATGTTATCAGTATTAATTAATAAAATGTAGGCCTAATACGGACTTTGTAAAGCATAATAATTAATATTTTAAATAAATTCCGAAAACAGTAAAATAGTTTTTATTTATCATAAAACAATTATAAATTATTAAAATAACAACATTATAAAAAAATTTCTCAAGAACATGCAGCCTAAAAATTATTGATAAAAAAATTTGAAAGTTAGTCTAGTTTATCAACATATAGGTTCATGTAGTATTTATGTCACATATAGTATGCGAGACATAGGACTCGGAGGTCCATATGGATATAAGACCGGTAAAACATTGCACAAACTCTTAATTCGAAACGATAATTAAGCTTTATGGAATGATTTCAAAACTTGCGTCACATATGCTTTCCAGCTCAGCGCTCTTCAGTAAACGTTTTGTATCCACTTCTACTTACACATTTCTTTATTATTTTATTAATAAATATAAATTTTAAATGTCAGATGTTTTTGTTCTAAGTACATAAAAACATTTATTATTTAAATTCTAGATTATAGCGGATATAATAGAATCTTTAAAATGAAAAGATAAAAAAAAATTACAATGCCTTATTTTAAAATATTTTATTGTTAAGAGGGTTTACAGTTATGAGCAGAGGTGAAGATATGTGGAGTGTAAAAACAGTGGACTCGAAATTGTAATATTTTTACAAAGTTTAAATCTTTTGCAAACGATTAGAAAAATATACATTCTGGTACTGCCGTTTACGTGAAATATGCCTAAACAAATAACTTGGTATTTAGCCAGTTAGAAGTGGCAAAATGTGTTTTATTATAAGATAACTTGGTACTTGATGGATTCCGTTCTTGATTCATTATATGATTTATAAACTTTTCCTTACTTTTCTTTGTTCGTCTTTTTACAAATTAATTTTTAAAATTGATTAAATAATGTGACAATTTTTAAGCAAATAGTCACCATAAACCAATAACTAATATATATGTGAATTAATTAAAACGTACTCAGTGCAAAAATCAAAAAATATTTACTACTTACGATTTGGAACTCCTTCAGACAATTCTTGTTTTTCTCACTGATACTCTGCAACATAATCAACGTTTTTATTTCTCGGTATATAAAAATAGTTTTTAAATATTTTGTTGTTGTTGTTAACTTTTAGGGACATATCCTAATGACTTCAAACTTTTCATCAAGAAGGCTACCGTAAAGAACAATTTGTATTCTTAAAAAGGTATTCGCCAATTTAATACTACATTCGTCTTCATCCTCCTCCAGAAATTCAGATGTTTTTCTACTCTCTTACTCTGATTTTTGTAATAAAGGTGTAAATTTCAAAGCTTATTATTTTAAAATAATATTTTGATAAACCTCAGTATTTTTCGCAGATTTGAGGCTGCCTGTCATTAGAGTGCCTTCATGTTTTGAAATTAATATAAACAAATAAATAAATTTTGTCCTTGTTAACTAGAAACATTTAGGTTACATAATTGACACACCACCTTATTAGTGTGTAAAGGGTGGTATTATATCTTGAAATTATTATATCAGATATTTCAATTCAAACACTTTAGGAAGTTACATTCTTTGTTTTAAAAATTATTTTAATGTATTAAAAATCAAACAAAATGTAATAAATATTTTTAATGGGGTCACTATTCTAAATAGTTTTTAAATTATTTTAGGTGTTTTAGTTTATAATGAATTTTTGACATTAGAGATAAACTAAATAAAATAAGTAATTAAGTGTCAAACGTTTCAATCAATTTAATGATTTCATAAAATAGTTTTTGAAACATTGGATTCTTTATAAATATGATATATTAATATTCCCTTCATTTTTAATTGAGATATTTTACCCATATCGATATTTATTCTTTTTATGTCATTTTTAATTCAAAGATGTTAACCAATAAATATATTAATGCTTTATATGTTTTTCGATTTTATGAGTTTAAAATGGTGTAGTATAATAAAATTATAATAATATACAATGTAAAAAATATTTGGTATTTTTTGTTTGTTTTGTTTTCAAGAGTCTTACAGAAGTAAATATTCAATACAATATTTACAATACAATACAATACAATATCAAAGTCAAATAT
Organism: Callitettix versicolor; assembly: GCA_022606455.1. Taxonomy (NCBI): domain Eukaryota; kingdom Metazoa; phylum Arthropoda; class Insecta; order Hemiptera; family Cercopidae; genus Callitettix; species Callitettix versicolor. The sequence continues at coordinate 43,376,935 of CM040191.1, forward strand.
TTAATATAATGTAACATTTAATATATCTGAGTAAATATTTATTGCGTAATCTCAAGAAATCGTTTAAATATGTTTCCTCCAAAGGTTTTGTAGATTAGCATAAAATTATCTTGATACTATTTTTTTTAAATTGTTAAAAATACGCAGGTTTTTTGTTTAAATAAACCACCCTCTGCAATTAAAATTTTCAAAAACTGAAAAATAGAAATAGAAAGTATACTTCAACAACTTTCTTTACCTTACTGAAATTACGTATACAGTAATTTTAATATTTTATTTTATAAAATTCTAAAAAAATACATAAATTAACATGTTATAAGCTTTCATTTTTGTAATAATGTTATAAATTATAATATAAAAAATATACACAAATATTGAAGATTAGTTGCATAGTATATTGAATTATCTATCTATTAGGCTTTGTCCGTATTGTTAAATGCCTAAAGTAACATTACAATTATCATTCAGTCTGGGAAGCGATGGATAAATACAACTTATTCTCTGAATAAAGCTTGAAAAACCAAAATATGTAAGGAATCATTTCTCTCAAAACGTGCAAAATGATTACTAATTTGACGACAATGGATTAAATAGAATTTATAATTTAAACGAAAAAAAAATACTTATTCTCAATTTATGTCGTTTTTTCTTAATGTTAAAATTTATTTTATATGGACCATTTCTACATTTAAGATAAAAATAATAAACAAATTCAAAACTTTTAAATTATATTTTCGATAAAGGCAAGAGCACTAAAGGCACAGAATATTCTTTAAATGACATCATTGATTTAAGAGCTTATTAGGTGTTAATCTGATAATATTAATCACAAATTTACCGTCGTCAGGTTACAAAAATTAAACAATACTTCTAACAATCAAAACACACCAATAGATTTTTTTAAATTATAATTGTTATTTTAATTTTGAAACATTATATATTAATATATTAATTAAGCAATATAGGCTATAAATTGGTGTATTACATTAAGAGTAAAGTTACTGTATTTTTTGAAAAATTACAATTATTACATTCCTCTTTTCTGCAACTAGAGTATATTATCAATTTAAATCAACTGTTGAGGTATGTTATATACTTATATTACTTGAAGAAAACGAACTGTCATGCTGTAAACGTCAATAAAATTTTTATCGTTTAATGTAATGCTTTTAAAATGTATTGTGTTTGCAATTTAAAATTGTAACATTAATTTATTTAATAAATTAATTATTGTAATATTTAAATATAATTATGGTATTTGCTATACACTATGGAAAAAAATTAAAACTTTTCGACGAAGGCGTCTATTATTTATTGCTAATGAAATTTTCTATTTTATGTTCTTTTTTAAAAAAAAAGCATTATAGAAAAGAGTTTTTCGTTGTAGTTTCTTGTTAATTTCACGAAAAACATTTTTTACATTTTCTTAAGAATTAAAGCAGACGAAAAACAATTAATGCTTAAATATTAGTAAATATTACTTTTTATATTTGATAGTTTCATATTTGTTTTGCCTTCAATAGTCTCTCCGCTAATCAGTTATGCAATATAAATTCGTTGAGATACTTAAAAATAACTTATGAATAATATTGTTAATGTTACTAACCATATTTGCTTGTCCAGAAGTCGCGACTTGGCTTGAGACATGAGATACATTTATCAACAGAAGCAAGAAGCAAAGATTTAACACCGTATTTTTAACAGATACCTTCATCTTATTAAGTAACAATATATATTTAGTTTTATTATCACAGTACCCTAACTAAGATCTGTTGATAACTGTCACCAAACGAGGCTTTTATGACGTTCTATGCCAGCATGATAAATTTCAAACTTTTATACAAATGCTTTGTATGCAAAAAAATAGTTTAAGTGTGCACAACTGTAACAATATCACAAGTCAAATTGACGCAAAAGAGGTTTTTTTCGAAAAGCTTTGTCAGTAGGCCTAACATGAGCATTCCATTATTACTTAACTAGAAATAATATAAAATGTTTCCACTGTAGAACTTATTACAGTAGTAAAGTAAGAACAAGTACTTGATTTTTTGTAATCAAATAACTAATTTTTATTTGTTTCTTTAATATTTTCTAATATTGTATACCACAATGAATGTAATATATAAACATTTTCTTTGTCGTTGAAAAGTATGAATAAAATGTAGTTTTTAAGTGCCTAAATTAACACATGAAACTTGAAATGTAGAACAGAACTTTAATTCATATTTTAAAGTCATAAATTCTTTAATACTTACAATTATTCTAATACTTATAATAACAAAATAATTATTTATTTTAGTATTACTAACCATATTTGCTGACCAGTAGTCACGTCTTGGCCTGGGACATGAACTTGATGAGATACAGTCAATACAAGAAGCAAAAAAACAAACTTTATCACTATAATTTTACAAGATGTCTTCATCTTGTTAAGTACAAATACAATTATAAATTTAGTTTTATTTTTACAGTAACTTGACTGGGATCTATAGAGAGCTGACACCAACTTAGGCTTTTATAACGTTTTGTTCCAGCATGGATAACTTTTACAGAAACACAGCTTATGAAAAAAATTGTATAGGTGTACACATCTGTTTGGATTAACTATTAACCACTGTTGTGTTTGCATTTATTTCTGTCTGTTTCAATTAGTATCAACAGCTAAGTTATAAACCAATTTGATTTGCTGGATTTGTTTCGATATATGTCATTTATTCGATAGTAATAACCTTATTGTGTACATTAACTTGTTTAACAAGAAATGTTTTGAATGTAGGATGTCTTAAGGAAACATTATATTAGGCAACATTTCAAGTAACAATACCATTCGTAACGTAATTATTATTTATTTCACACATAAATTAATTCAATAAGTATATTGAAATCGTTTTAATATTATTATTGCTATTAATATTTTCATGAAGAAGAATGTAAAATTTAATAATAAACCAAACATTTTTATATATATATATATATATATATATATATATATATATATATATATATATATGTGTGTGTGTGTGTGTGTGTGTGTGTGTGTGTGTGTGTGTGTGTGTATAAGAGGATGCTGTAATCAGGAAAGATGTAATTTGATTGTTTGTGGAAATTATATTAGTCAGAAAATTGACGAATTATTTAAAAGTAAACGTAATCACGGTTGTCATTATTCAGTACACTATATTCACAAATGACATAACACTTCTATACATTCAAGTAACATATAACGTTTACAATAACAAACCTGAAGAAGAAAAGTTATGACAAGTTCACGGTTTACAGATCCCTCCTAGATCTCCATCCAATTGACTGGAGGTATGTTGAAGATAATGTATAATATAAAAATAAGGCAGAGAAAACATTCACAGTATTTCAGCCTTCAACATGTTCACAAGACAAGACAATATTACAGAAGGCGTCTCAGTTCGGTTCCGTTTTAGGTTAATAATCGGATTTTACCATATATTATTTAGATCAATTATTTATTAATTTTTACATAATTCTAATGGCAATGAAATTAAATAAAGTACTTCATGTACGTATGTTATGAATGAATGGATAATTTGAAATTTGAAAGTATTTTCGAAAGTTCCATTTGTATGGCAATATACTTAAAAAATATAAATCCTATGAAATAAAAATAATATTTTGTAACTCGTGCAGGAATAAGAAGCTTTAAAAATATTAACTCTGTTAGTTAGGAATATCAAGAATACATTTATTTTTTATACAATTACAATATACAATTTTACGCTGATAAAAGAAATATTTTTCTCAGTTTTTAAAATTAACAGAAAATTTTAATACTCATATACTCGTATAATATGTGGAGCATTGTAATACTAATGCAATGATATTTAAAAATCAAAAAAATTTCGACTAATTACTATGTATTTCAAATTACAAAACTAACGTTATAATCTTGAAAATCTATAAATTACTCAAAATATTAAAAATGTACTAATGAACTGGAAATTCATAATTTTCTTCAACTACAACTTTTCAATATTTGATTTCAACGGTGAAATCAGATTTAAAATTGCAGAATAAATTTATAGAGGTTTTTCCTAAAACATATTTCAAATTAAAAAAAAAACAAATTTTTAAGCAGATTTTAACGCTGATGATTGTGCAATTTATTTCTTCTTAAAGTGTACGATAAAAAGTTCAGCATTTTCTACAAATTGAAATGATTGGGTTTTAAAACCGTTGAAAGAGTTACATAATCCAATGTTAAACTCTCTCGCTCTCTCTCTCTCTCTCTCTCTCTCTCTCTCTCTCTCTCTCTATATATATATATATATATATATATATATATATATATATATATATATGTGTGTGTGTGTGTGTGTGTGTGTGTGTGTGTGATCGCACAAGTCTCAAATCTGACGCAGAATCAAGTTTTTGACTTACAATTACTGTCGTAATTTTAAGACTTTCGCTTAACGCCGATCAGTCAAGATAATTAGTCTGACATAAATTTTGGAGGTTATGCAAAAATGAACACTTGTGGAAATGGGGGATTTACCGACAGAAGGAAAGCTTTTATTTATGATATCTTTGCTGAATATATAATTAGTTGAAGATATGTTTAAAAATATTGCTTTGTTTAAACAAATAAATATGGGAATCTAGCTTAGATATTATTTACTCTAGTTGTAGTAAACCATTTAGTTTTTTTTATTAATTCGTAACGATCAGCTGATTTCACTGAACAGTTGAAAGGCTGGAATTACTTTCAGGTAAAGAACTACCAATATTAACAAAAATTAATGTAAACGTTTATATTAATTTCGAATGTATTAGGAAAGGTTACAACGTACGTGTTCTTCAAGTAAGGAAAAATAACGAAACCAAAGAAAATCAACGGTTTTAAATAATAGACGTGTACTGTTATCGAAAAAGAGGAAATAATAGACAGATACAGGGAGATGAAATTCGTTTGCTCGTTCGTTATTCATTTCTGTTTCGTCGTTATTTCGGTACATTTTTTTCTATTTAAGCCTTTCGCCGAAGCCAATATTAAACATTTCGCTTCAAAAATGTATAAAATGTTAATTGGTGCTCTTTACAACATGATCGCCAGATCTGCATTTTACTATGTTATTTGTTCCAATTTTTCAACTAAAACGGCCTGAAACTTGGGAAAAATACATTTGAGTACCTTATATCATGAAATCTGTGAAGTCGTTAAGTTTTTGTGTACAAAAAAATTAATAAACAAAAATTTAGATATAATTAATTTTTTATAAAATACATTTGATTACATCAGTTTAAATCTCAAAATGGATCCATTTTCCACAATCATTAGGTTTCTAATTACTTTTCAAAATAAAAACTCTATACAGCTACGAAAAATTAAAATGCAACAAATATAATCAATTTATATTTAAACTACTGTATTTAATTTCTTGTAAAAAAAATTAGTTAAAATACAACTTTATTATAAGCCGTTTAACTACCTGTGAACTCTGTGTTAGCTGAATATCTTGGGCTCCCGAGGGTCGCGTTATACTTCTAAATGAGTGTGCCTGGTTCTCTGTTAATGCGATGCGGTTATTGACTTTTAATTTTATAACGGCCATATAATTGCTGTATGGGGAAGCAAAAGTAGGTTTATGTTTGTTTGTTCGTATTAACGTTTGCAAGAGTTTAATGGAACACAATGCGTTATACTGGTATTCAACTTTAATAAGTTTTAATTTTAGTATACATATTATAGGCTAAAACACTGTTTTTGGTATAAATGTGTTTTAAAAGAAACGAAATAATATTTCGCAAATGTGTCGAAAAGACAGTCGCAAATATTTCACTGTCATGATTCAAGCGAATTTTCTGAAATATTCTTTTATCTTACACTTTTTTTACTACCCATAAAAATCTGTTAAAATTTGTTTATACTGGGCTACCATTTAAAAATTTCAAGTAGTATTGAAAATACCAAAATTAAACATTATTGCCATCAAATTTAATTTGATAACTTTTAGGGATTTGAACATTTCAAAATTCTATTTTTTTGCAGTTTTTTATGATGGTAAAATCAGATTTTCAAAATAAATCAGGAATATGTTTTTTTTAATATTAAATTGCCACCAATTTAAAAAGAATCATCTTAATAAGACCTGTCCAAATAGATTTTCGTGGAAATTCTATTGAAAATGCAAACCAAATTGTGAACGTAAAATAGTTAAAATATATATCTTTATTTGTAACAGTTTAATGTTAAATTTATTATTAAATAACACATTTCTTTGAAAAACGTAAGTAAACATATTCCAAATTTACAATTTGTATATAAAAAACTGTATATACAACATGAATTTTAACAACAAAAGTGAAATAACTAGTATTGAAGACGCCTTGGCAATTATTTATTAACTTGCCTCCAGTTAGAGTTTCAATGTAGAGGTCTGACTTTACTACCAAACTTGAAACTCGTGTCATTAAAGAAAGTTTATTTTACATATAAACTACTTTAAACATACATACATACTTTATACACTACAGCAAACATTTTAGTGAAAAGAGTAATTTACTCCGAAACTGAAACTAGAGTAAAGAGGATGAAATATTACGAAAGTAAACGAAAGTATAATTGACTGCTACTCTAAAATATACACTAGTACTCTAAGCCAAGCAAAAATATTATGTAATGTAATTATGAAAAACATTTTAGGTTATGTATTAAAAATAAATATTTATTCAAATTATTACAACTGTTTTGAAAAACTAGCGTCAGTTCGAAATATGTTCTAGTTTACAGATTAATTTAAATTTCTAGATGGTGCATTAAAAATCTCACTTTCCAATTAAAATATAATAACCATTAAAACATAGTTTTAAATCAATCTTTAAAAAGTGAATAGCTATAATTGTTTAAAGCACAATAGAATAATGAATTAATATGTTTTCGAGAAATGAAAAATTACAAATCACCCTTATACAGTGCAAAGCCCAACACCTATAACTCAAGAGGAAATTTAGAAAATATTCATTGAACAAAATTATTACTCTAACAATCTAAAAAAATAGTACTAAATTCTGACAAACATTTTCAAGAAAAGCTATAGAAATATCAGATATATACAGATAAGAAGAAATGTATAAAAGTATACATGAACAATAATAAAATGTCAACAATATGTTTTTTAATTAAAAGCAAATAAAAATAACTGAAAGGAATGGAAAGTATTACTTTTCAAATATTGTGTTTAATGGATATGTAAGAAAAATGGACGACAGACTAAATAAAAAAATATTAAGAAAATAAGGAATTTGCCCACAACGAAACCTAAAGAAAAGAAATGATAAATCGTAAAACGTAAGACAAAGAATGTGAGAGTATAAAGAAGTTCAGGTGTAAGAAAAATTAAAAGAATCATAACACATAACTATCCTTCAGTCTCAAATAGCAAGTTTTATTTTTTAAAACAGGAAATATATTACTTAATTTAAATAAGTTACAAAAATACTATACGGAATTTATGACGTAAATTAAATTTACTATTGCTACAAAACCAGTATAATTACAGTTCTAGTTGAAGGAATATTTAATAATGATAATTTAGTTATTTTTCTAGTAGACATATAACATAAATGTTTCAGTAAATATGGTTGTTGCTGGCCTGTCAGAAACTCATATAATACAATTTTGTCATGACAACACAGTGATTTATAGAAGCTATCTAGTTCGTGAAGTTTTGGTAAATATCTCCTGTAGTAAAATTATTTTTTTTTCTCTCTTGCTTGTAACTTGCTTATTCTTTTTACCTAAAACCAGAATTATTAAAGGATTTATAAAACTTTACAAAAATTAAAATAGGTAACATTTTTTGATATTCGTTTGATTTTGTTTTATAGTTTTCCTGTAGTACTATAATTTAAAGCAATGCAAATTTCATTTCAACACATAAGAAAACAAAAAGCATAAAAATTAAAAAACATCTCCTTCTGCAGATGTCTCGAGGGCATTTAAAGTAATTTTAAAACAGAAAATAACAATTATGCTATTGACGAATGTTTTGTTAGGAAACAATATTTGTTTTACACTATAAAATTATAAAACTAAAACGTGACCATAAAATATTAAAAGTATTTTTTAAAATAAATTTAACTTAGTAAGCAGTGGAATATTGTCTTAGTAAGTAGTGGACGTTTTCAATATTAAAGTATTCAAATTTTAATAATAAATACTAATATTAAAATGTAAATTATTAAAATAGTAATATATTATTATTTTCTACCTTTAAAATCAAATTTTCAAGAGAAGTTCATAATTAATGTTTTATTAATTTCCAGCATTTTGAAAAAAAACATAATGGATTTTGCTTTGTAACCAATTTGAGAAGATTATTTTGTGTCAATTTTAGTCCTATTTTGGACTAATATTTGAAAAGCTTATTTTTCAACAATCATCATATCGTACACAATACATCGTATTACACGCGTTATTATATAGATTATTTGATGATTGCTCAGAATGTTTCCTTGAGTATAAGAGCTCATGTCATTGTTTGAGTCACTGAGATATAAGGATTTTTCTTTTCGACTTTGTATCGTCCAGAATTATAAAGGACACGTTTCCTTAAATGGTTGGATGGAGAACAGTTAAGAAGTTTTGTTTTGCACAAGATTTAACATAATTAAATATAATGTTATGTTATTAGTAATAAAAGCCTATTAAAATTAATATTTTTTTTATTAAACTAGACACGTAATAAATAAACTATATATATATAATACACCATATCTATTTTGTAAAATAAGGAAATTTAAAAAAAATACAATTTAAATATTTCCTTATTCTTAGTCAAAGGAAAAGGATGTAGAAATATTAATTTCTCTATACAAAAACTGCCCAAATGTAAATGCGAGTACTGATTTCAGTATAATTATTTCTTGTTGATTTATATGTGTCTTAAAAATAGGTCACAAAATATTTACTAAAAATTATAACTTACGGCAAAACCCTTTCTCACACTCTCCCGAGCAACAATCTGCATCTTTCTCGCACTGAAATAAAATAATTAAAAAAGTTTACTTCAGAAAAAATATTTAATTAAAGTTAGATAATAATAAGTCAAAGGGGTATTGACATTATTGAACTAAAATGTATAGCCTATTATTATTATTGCATTTAATATTATTAAATTTTATGCTTTATTATTAAATTTTGCACTTAATATTAATGCAACAGTTTCTTGGAGTATCACCATTTCACGGACTTTAGATATACTCACGGTATATAGATACACGGTAGGGGCCACGGTGGGTGTGCGCAGTAGACTACCGCGCGCATGACGTCACTGAATCTTCACTGCTACATTCTGTAATTTCCCGTTTAACAATGCGGTGTTCTGTAAATGTAGTTGGAGATTCGGTGTGTTTATATGAGTCTTTGTTTTAAGTAAAAGGTTTTTTTTGTGTAAATAAAAGGTGATAATTGTGTTTTGTAGTCGAGGTTTAATAAGTGTAAGAAAAGATTTAATTAGCCTATGTTTTGAATCCTAAAAATACATAATTTGTTTTGTTTGCGTTTTGTATAATTGTTTATGCATAACAATGCCTAATTGCGCTATTGCCAATTGCTATAATAGTGATAAGAATTGTAAAGGGAAAGGAATTACATTTCACAGAATTCCAAAAGACAAAGGCCTGAGAAAAGCGTGGGTTCATGCGTGTAAACGAGCAGATCATTTTAATTTAGATAATGTTAAAGTCTGTTCACTTCATTCTAATGACGATGATTTCGAAAGGGATTTTAAATCTGAATTACTAAATACGAAACCTAAAAAACAGCTGAAATACGGTGTCATTCCACGTTTTAACATTCCCACCGTTGAAAATAAATGTATCAATTCTGAACGAGCTGCAAGGATTAAAAAACGTGAAAACCAAGAAACATTAAAAAAACTTATTGACGAGTCCGATGTAAATCTACCAGGTAAATCACCTGTAAATGGAAATGACGTTGATGCAATTGTAACGTGTAATTCTGTAAATGAAACCACGTTAGTCAGTAATTTTCTTTTTCAGTAAATGAAATTCTTTCTTAGTCAGTAATTTTAATACAAATATCGTTGTAAATAATGCCTCTGTAGAGGAAATGAAATGTTTAAGAAATGAAAATTTATTTTTGAAGGAACACATTCAACTTGCATTACAAGAAATGGCCTCGGTTAAAATAAAAATGTGGCTTTACAAAGTAATGTTACTAATTTTAAGAATATTTTTTCTGATAATATGTGTTGAAACATAAGTTCTAAGAAATACGTATTTTTTATTTTACTGTTTGCATAATAGGCATACGCCTATTTGCTATTTAATTTGTTGTTAATTTTTTATTTGAGATGTGCGTTTTCACAGTTAACCACATAATTATCACGGAAAATCCGCAGATACGTAATTCATAGTGTGATGTGCTTTTAACTTTCAAACAAAAAATAACCTGGAATTTTTCAAGCTATGGACCTATAATTTACTTTACTTTAATATTATGTAATATTGTATAAAATAAAATGTTTTCCTTTTGACAATGAGCGAATTCAGTAAGTAAAGTAATTAACAGCGTTATTAATGTTAGATATAAGGAATTATTATTGTAATTACTATAATACAGTTACTAACACTAACATTACAAACTGTTTTCTACTGAACACTACGTCTGAGCTAGACTCGATCAGGGATTCGATGACGTACTTCAGCCGGCATGTGGTGGGGGGGACATGCGCGTGGCCCCTACCGTGTATCTATATACCGTGGATATACTCAACTATGTTCATGTGGGATTTATGTTATATAATATGTAAACTATATTTAACATTGTTAGTAAAATAAAACCGCTAAAAGATACCCGAGTTTGATATATTAATGCAATCGATACGTAAAGGCTATTACTATAAATAAGGGTAATTTATATGGTTTTATAAATATGTTTTATATGTTTTATCATATCTCATTGTTTCCAAATTTATCATGATCAGCCTGAGATATTATTTACATGGTATTATCAAAACTGGGACGTTCTCTTTCGTTCCATTTTTAGAATATTAACATCGTCAATGGCTTGTTCGCCTTTTCAACAGTTACATTTGTAATAAAGATTAAAATCCTTAACAATTTAATCTTAATTACAAGAAAAATGGAGACTTTCGACATAAATTTAATTGATCTTTTATTTTTTGTTTATTTATGAATACCACTGTATATTGCTATCGTTACGTTTTGAGGCTAATTCACTACAGTTACACACAAATTTTCACACGTTCTTATTTATAGCTAACATTTTAAGCCTATTTATCAAAACTGTGTGCAGCATATATGTATATATATATAATATGTTATATGTTTATAACATGTTATAAACATGTTTAAAATGTTAGGATTTATAAAATAAAAACAATTTGGTCTAATATATTACAATGTGTTCTGCCTACTCACAGTATAACCGCCAAGGTTACAATTCTTCCCACAACGACCCTGAACACACAGACCTGAGAAGCAGCAATCTGCAGGCGTGGAACACTGCAACAGGAATATTTTGTTTTATATAATTTATTCTTGATCTCACAATATTGTAAATAACATATTTATTAAACTTTTTACTTACAGTTCCGTTTTCAGGAGAACATTTATATTTGCATTCACCCCTTGCACAGTTTTTATCGCAGCAATCATTATCAATTTTACACTAAAACAAAAAAATAATATTTAACAATTTATTAACAACAGTTAACTTAATAAATCTTTAATACACATTGAATATATAATGTCAAACATCTATTGCTATAAATGACTTTGATATAATAAGTTTATTGTCTCGAAATATAAATACACACACACACACACACACACACACACACACACATATATATATATATATATATATATATATATATATATATATATATATATATATATTTCAAATTAATAATTAACTTTTAATTATTTTATCAAATTACAGAGCCAGATAATAATATATATGAATATTTTAACAAAACTGATCCACTTACCGGTGCTGAGTTTGTCAAGCAACAAGTACCGTTCTGGCAAAAGTTATTGCAACACATCGAACCTGAATTACACTGAAAAATAAATAATAATTAGAATTATTGTTTGGTTTACTTTAAGTAGCCATAGGTACAAATGTGGCAGGGCACGAGTAGCCAATAAGCTATATGATGTTGAAAACAAGCCTTTTGATTTTTTGTTTGGTTCCAAATGCATCTATAGGTTTATTAGATACGTTTTATCATAAGTTTAAATAATGGTTTTAATGGTAAGTAAAGAATAGAGTAACGTGTCAACTGATAATATAGCTTTATTGTGATATACATTTTGTAAATAATTTTTTGCTGTCTTGGAAACTGACACATTAGCAATTATTTTTATGGCACATTAGTTTTGTGTGAGTGATATAATATTTTTATTTCAGTTAAAACAAAGTTTTAATTACAAAAATAAAGAAATATACAAAATACACTCCTTATTATTACTACCACTGTAATAATTCTTTGAAAACCGTTTTATTATTATTATTTTTTTTTAGTTTTTATTATAACATTACAAATTGATTGATGATTAAATAGCGCAGAACAAAGATGACGAAATTGACCGTATTCACTAAAATTAGGAATGTAACTACAATTACCCAATGAATTAATTATAATTTATATATTTAAACACTTTTGTGACAGTTATTTGCTAAACCTAAATTCATTCTCTTAAAAAAACAACATTTTCTTTATCAACATTATCATAAAAAGTCATATCTACCAATATCTTATATAAAAAAGAAGTTATTTCTTACATATATTTTAAACGTGTTTTTATTTAGGTAGACAGAAATATATATCTATATAAATAATTTAATGAACATAAGAATGTAATCATTAATACTGAAGGATAATTGTTAACAAAACCTGCACTTACTTGTTTCCCATTCGGCACACAGCTGTATTCGCACTTCCCATTCTTACACAGATTACTGCAGCAATCCTTATTGTCTGTACACTGAAACATGGGATTATTAAACATAACAATTATTTATATTTCTTCATTTTTATTTTAACATATGAAAACGCTGACCTGAAAATGGGAAGTAGTTTGTTTTCTGGAAAAAACGGTATTTGTAACAATGCATATATATATATATATATATATATATATATATATATATATATATATATATAAGTTATGTAGGCAATAAGTGCAGGCTTTGTTAGATTTAGTGATGACAATGTAGTTTTAGCATGGTAAGCATTTTTGTTGTAAGTGGAGAGGAGGAGTAGAAGCTCAGTGTTAGTCGAGGTTTCACTCAGTTCGAATCTCAATGCATATGAGACGAACTTAAGTAATTATTATAAGTTTTAAGTGAATATTAAAGTCTTATTGTAATTATCAAAAATTTGTTTTTTTAAAAAGCGACATCCTCGAAACCATACCATAAGTTATATATATATATATATATATATATATATATATATATATATATATATACATAAAACATTGCTTATAGTTTGCCTTTTGACAAAATCTTTCCTTATGAAGATTTCATAAGATATATTTCAAATATGATATAACGTTTTGTGGAGATATGATATAATAGAGATTGTGGATATGAAATAGCACTACCGCATTAAGTGTTTACTAGTATTAGTAAAATATTACAAAACATTACTTACACATGACCCTTGTTCAAGACAAGGCTTTTTCTGACAGATGCCTCTGACACAAAATCCTCCGTCACAACATTCTTCATTCGTAATACACTGCAAATACAACAATGGTTTAATCGCAAACTTATTTGGAAAAATCAACACAATAAAACGTAATTTCAAATATTATATTTCCAGTAGATTCTCACACAATTATAATTTAATGTTTATCAATATAAAATAAATAATATACTTTAAAACAGTACTGCACACCATAGTATAAAATGAAAGTAATTTAGTGTTATTCCTAAATTACAAAATATATTTAAATTGATGTGTAACAAATGTCTTACTATGTTATCCTCCAAAGTACAGGGAACTTTGCAAGCACCATTTCTGCAGAAACTTAGACAACAGTCATCATGTCCAGAGCACTAAAAAAGAAATGTTTTAAAAATAGGAAATTTCATTAATTTGTGTTTAATTTTTATCGATAATTGGCTAATTTTACAAAACTTAAAAACATTCTTGTAAAAGATCTTTGTTAATAAATTTAGTAAAAGTAAGTTTTTAATTTGTTCCATAATAAAAAAAGAAGTATATTCAATTCACAAATTGTAGTACAACGTTCTGTTAGTATTAATAACAGTTATTGTCATTTAACATTTTCTCCTACCTTCCTCACCTTATACCAGTTATACTAAAATTATAAATGTTCTGTTTTAAACATTGAAAAATAAAACATGAAAAATATTTTAGCAGTAACTCCAGACTCTAATCTAGACCTTCAGATGTGAAAGTTGAGAGACGCAGCGTGATTATTGGTGCTTTAACCGCCTCCAAAATATTGGCTTCTTCTAACTTAAACCCTTACTGATAATTGTAATTGTTCCTAATTGTAATTTTAAAAATAATTACATAAATTTTAACATAAATTAGCTGTAAGAAGGTGTGCTTACTATTATAAGTTGTAGGTTAGATATAATGACGTAATAAAACAATTATTATTATTATTATTAAATATATTTTTTAAATGTAGTTTTAGTTTAAGTAAAAATAATTACTTAAAAATAATATATCTATGAAACTATGGTACACGACTAAATAATCAATACGTAACTAACAAAAAATTATATTATAAAATTAATATATTTTATTTTAAAATTCTGTAATTATACTGATATTACGATTAACAAAATATATATATATATATATATATATATATATATATATATATATATATATATATATATAGAGAGAGAGAGAGAGAGAGAGAGAGAGAGAGAGCTCTTATACCCTAGCTATTTCTTTTGTTGGTTTGAATCTTACCTGGCTGCCAATTTTCCCACAGTTTCCAGATTTTTGACACAAATTGTACTCTCCACATATATGTTTCGGATTACAACAATCAGAACTTTTTTTGCACTGTCAAAATAGAAATAATTGGAATTATATTGTAACTATACAGAACTAAATTATTTTCTCTGATTAATAATTAATCTGAAGAAAAACGAGCAATCATTATTTTAAATTGTTTGTATGTAAAATTGTGTTTTATCATTTATTTGTAATAGCCAAACAACATGCTCTCTAAAATTAGTTAATAATGTAAAATGCATGTCCAAAAATTCTGAGGTTTTTGAAAGTGAACTTTATCACTTTCATCATAATTTTATCACATATCATAATTTTGAAGAGGAAAGTTTTATCTAGTATTTTTACTTGTAAACATGAAAAAATGTGGTTTTAAGCAAGATTAATTGGCATATTAAAAACTTCCTTGTACGAAAAGATAGATAAATTGTCAAAAGTGATAAGAAAGTAAGAAAAAAATGTTAACCCTTGATGTAGAACCAAATCTTGTTTTTGTAGAGTCCCTCAATTTAAAAAATGTGTCACTATTAAAACTATAAATTAGTTAAAAAAATAATTATACATTAAAATAATAATCTAGGCAAAAGAAATTTTTCTTTTAGAAATAATATGAAGGCTTTTTTCATAAATTTGTCAAATCAGCTAATCAGTTATTATTAGAGTTATAACATTTTTCTGATGTAAATATTTGGCTTAAAAATCATTGTAACTGTAGCATCCTTTTCATTCAATTTTATTTTCAATTCAATTTTATTGAATATTATTTGTTTTAAACATTATTTTCAATTTTTGTATACGTCAAAATCACACATGTAATTCAAAGAATAATAGAACTTGCAGTGTACGCAAACAGAGCGCTCTTCGACAGAGCTGTGACGGGCTAGTAACAATGTCCGTAACATTTTCACAGTTTAAACAGTAACCGTAATAATAATAAGCATTATTAGACTAATTTAATTAGATAAAAACCTTTAATTGAAAAAAGTTAATGTGGTTGCTTTGCAAATTCACTACGAAGGGGTTAAAATTATAACAGATTTTGTCGTTCAAGAAGCAACTAAAGTTTTATTGTTTAGTCAGTACCTATCATCAACGGACGTCAACTGGACAGAATATTACATATGTGTTCTGGGCTTTATACAAGGGATTTACATATCAAATTTCTAAAATATCAGTCATTGTGTTTGGCCAAAATGCGTACATTCACCATTGTGAAAATTCTTAAATATCGGCCATACATTGTGTTAGGCCAAAATGTGTACATTCACCATTGTTAAATCAGATTCTGTCATCTTGAAACAGATTTGAATTGGGAAAAAGACACAATAATCGTGTGAGCTTTATGCAAGATACTTTCGTAAAAAAATCACAGACAATCAGTTAAAGCATTTGGCCAGACTACTTACATTTGTCGTCGTAAAACAGAGGTAGCCATCTTAAAGCGGAATTAATGGGAAAAAGTCTTACAAATATCTTATAGAGTTTTATGCAAGATACCATACTAAAAAAATTTGAAAACAGTCAATTAACACGTTTGGCTGAAACTGCTTTTATTACTTATGGTTAATACAATAGCTGTAAGATTGAAACGGAAGAAAATGGAAAAAAATCGTACACATACATCTTTCGGGTATCACACGACTACAAGGTACTTTGGTACTTAATTTCAAAATAATCGGTCACTGCGTTTGCCCAAAGCTGCATAACAAACACACAAAGCAAATGCCAAACGGTCAAGTTGAAAGAAACACATCGCTTTGCTACTTAAATAAGCATTACGTTTCTCTAAGTTCATTGTTCTGAACACTTCCTTCTCACTGTTATTGTCACCACTATTCTCTTCCGAACGTCGTTGTCACTGATGATCTTTATTTGACATTTTATTTACCTTGTTATTATCTACAATAAGTCTTTATTTATTTCTTATTCATTTTTTATAAATCATTTGATATAGTTATCTACTTGTCAATGTCGTTTTTGTTCTATATTACAAATCGTTATCTTACATTAACTTCCTTTTTTTTTTTAAAGTCGAACTATTGTTCACACTTGGGCTAATGCAGACGATGGGATGATTTGTAGCGTATGAAAAATGCCAAGCCCTGGCCGGGAATCGAACCGGGTCCTCGGGGTGAAAGCCTAGTACGCTATCCACTAGGCCACCGAGGCGGCAAATTAACTTCGTATAAAACTGACTGTTACAGTGATCTACTTTTTAATATCACTCTTAGAGGTATCGTCTTTTTACGCCAATATAACTGGTATTCACTATTGTTATTCTGGTATATAATCTTTCAGAAGTCACTGAATCCGACATTTATTTTAGAAAATTATTTACATTCTAATTCACTCTCTTTTAAATACTGAGATCCTGTAAATATTATTTCCATAAATGTTCTTCTTTTAAGGTCATTGACTTTCTTTTAAGTCATACACTTATAAAATATGATAACTGAAGTGCTTATTGTATTATTCTAAGATTTGCTTGTTACTACATTTAAATGTCACGCTATTAGTATAAAAATAAATGTCCTGCTAAAAATATGAGAAAATTTGGTCGTTTAATAAGCGAAAGTGTCTGTCTTAAGACACTGTGTATTAAGTATTGAGTATTAATTTAATATGACAAAAATGTAACACAATGATTAGTTTAAATGTATAATATAGAAAGAAATACTTCTTTTATGTTACCTCACGACCCTCTAACGAACATGGCTCACTACAAATACCCTTGTCATTGCACATACGACTGCAACAATCAATGTCTTTTGTACACTGCAACAGACCATAAATATTACTCAGTTATATTAACATTATATTTTAAATTATTTATTTAAAGTTTAAAACTATTAATTTGTAATCCACACAAAACATATCTACTGCATTCATTTTAATGTATCTACTCATACATTGAAGTATGCATGTGAAAAATATGTATATATCGGAAATGTACTGTTTGTAAATAAATGAAAAATTAATAAAGGAAGAGCACAATAACGCGTCATCATAGTTTGACAAACTTTTAGGCACACCAAATTTCGTAAAGTGAAATTCAGGTTTTAACTAAAATTTTAAATTCTATTTTTATGCTTTCAAACATTTTAAGTTATTTGTTTTATGTTATACCAGGATGTATGCATTGTTCTAATGTTACTCATTATTTCATTTTAAAAAAATTATGCTTTTAGCAAACAATATATAAATCTAGGAAACAAAATTAAGTACTTAGCAAAATATAACTACATGAAACTTTAAAATAAATATATATATATATATATATATATATATATATATATATATATATATATAATTATATTTTGTGATTTTAAGAAGCACGAAAATTTATAGTTAGTCAGCCAAAAGAAATATATTGGCATATGTTTCCATATTCACTATAAAAATTTGGTGTCAATTTAAACAATATCAGAAAAATAAACTTCAGAGAGTTCTGTAATCGTAAAAACAAATGTTCTTGAAATATTATTTATATAATATCTAACTCAAATTTATTATTAGGTATTATTAATAAAATTAAATAAACTCAATGCAACAAATAATTTTCATCTCAATTGTCGTCAGTGAATGTACATATTTGAAATGAATTAATTAAATAATACCATTAAATAATTAAATAACATTAATAATTAAATTATTTAAATAAATTAAATTATATATTAAATATTATATATTATATAAATTATATATCAATAATTAAATTATTAAATAACATTAATAATTTAATTTTCTTCTTAATGCATTTTAATTTATTTGTTCAATTTTTAATAATTATTCCCACATTTAAATTAAGAATTTAAAAAAATTTTTTAAGTAAACAAATTATTTTAGGTTTATTTATAATAGCTGTGATAATTGTACTTGAAAATAGTAATATATAAAACTTGCCGAAATTTAATTTTATAGTTCATTGTTAATTTATTTACTTACATTAATTTAATTCAAACTGAAATTGATTTCTCGTTATTTCTAAGAGATAATGTTACAATAAAGTAATATTAATCAATGGTATAACTTCAAATTACAGAAGTAAAATTGTAAACAATATGATTGTTCATTAAATAAAATAATATATAACCTATTAAAACAATTTTCAACTTACTTTATTGCCGTTAGGGAAACAGGGAAAACGGCAGACTCCTTGTATACAAATTTTTGGTTTAATTTTATAATCGTCAAAACAGCATTCGTTATCATTCTTGCACTGAAAAACCGCATACAATATATAATTATAAGTGAAGAATTTATAACCTTCGAATTACTTCTATTTTGCAGTAAACGTCACTTATCCTACTAGAAAAATACTGTGAGTTATAAATGTTCGTTTAACAATAGTTCTATTATATTGCAAGAATCTATTCTATACTATGTAAAATATAACATAATTTGATGACTTACGTTTTCTCCATATGTAACGCATTCCTGGCACTTACTATTAAAATTACAAAACATGTATTTACAACAAAGATCGAAAAACCAGCTTTTTGTTTTATCGCACTGAAAAAATAAAAGAATTAGAATAATGTAATAAAATACAGGTTTTTATGCATGTAGAATAATTATTTATTTTGCAAAAATAATTGTGATAGAAAATTGATCTATATATCAATTATTTTTTGAAATATTGTACCAATTGCTAAAATATTTTAGCAAAATTATTTGCTTATGTTACGTAAATGTTGTACGTTATCTAAATTTAATAATAACGTTTTGATTGACTTAGAAAATTTGTTCGTCTTCAAATTTGGTGCCTTACATTATCTGAACTTTGATTGAAAATTCGAGGCCATAAAATGAATAAAATTTGGTACAGATAGTTTTACCAGGTTTTTTGAATTGAAAAACAATACTTCTTAAACGTACAAGTATTTTTTGAAAAACCAAAATATTGTAATTGACGGTTAAATGCTAACGTAAGCGTAATCAAGAGAAAGAATTTCTTTTGATGGGATATTACTGACGTCTAATTAGAGTAATGTGTTTTATCCCAACAGGATATTCAATATTAAAATCTAACACGGACTAATGAAAACGTATCTTAAAGCTAAAAAAGGATAAACTTCTCAGTATATCACCAGACATAATTTAAGTACGTTAAATTACGACATTTTTCACGGATAAATTGAAAAACAATCTTAATCTTACAATTAGTTAATCTTACAATTAAATCTTAATATTGAAAAACAATTGGAAAAAAATCTTAAAGCTCATACCTTTTCATTTTTTCGTTTGCAAGTTAGGGCACAAATTCCATTTATACAATCTATATCGTCTTTAAGGCAGCAAGGACTGGTTACAGGATTACACTATCAAACATATAAATTTATTATTTCTATTTTATAAAAATATTTTTGAAGATACAGGCAATTTACAATTTAGTTTTTAACTATAAATAATTTTGATTTTTAACTGCTGTGGATCAACCCTAAAAAAATGAATTTAATATAAAAGACATTTTAAATATATAATATAATTATCTAAAATTATCTAAATGCAAAATGAAGCATAATTCAATGTATCTTATTTCTTGTTTGTATTATTTTACATTAATATCTACGTTTGTCCTTTATATGTAATGGAAACAATTATAAGAAAATCAGTCCATTTTTCATCTTGTTTCCGATAGCAACGAAAAGTAATTATAAAAACATAATTATAAATATTTTTTTTTAATTTGGAAAAAAAATTTTCAAATTTGGTGACATACCAGATAAATGCCACCAGATACAATATGCGCAGGTAAAATTGTTTGGAATTTTCATGGAAAATTTTGTAAGAAAAATGTAAATTCGAAGTAGGAAAACGTGTTCTAATATGCATAATTTCAAGGAAGTCTTATATGTTGCCCTATTTAGCTAATGAATACGATCACATATATACGAGGGCTATTCAGAAAGTAGATTACGTTTTTGGATAAAAAAAAAACTAAGTACAGGAAAAAAATTTTATTATATACATTTGAAAGAGGAACTAAAATACTATTTTTCGACATAATCGCCAAACAAATTTAGACATTTGTCATATCGGTGAACTAGCTTTGAAATTCCCGTGTCGTAGAATTCCGCCGCCTGTGACGCCAGCCAGTCAGTCACGCCCGCGCGGAGATCTGCGTCGTCATCGAAGCGCTGTGTTGCAAGCCAAGTCTTCATCTTCGGGAATAAGTGGGAATCACTAGGTGCCAGGTCCGGACTGTAGGGTGGATGAGGAAAATCTCCCACTTGAAGGCCGTCAAGACGTCTTTGTTCGATTTGCCGTGTGAGGGCGGGCATTGTCGTGCAAAAACAACACTTTTGCACTCAGTTTTCCTCTCCGCTTGTTCTGGATAGCTCGTCTTAAGTTTCGTAATGTTTGGCAATACCTTTCTGAGTTTATGGTTGCTCCACGTTCTAGGAAGTCAACCAGAAGAACACCTTTCCTGTCCCAAAAACGGTCGCCATGATCTTCATTGCTGACAGGGTTTGCAAACATTTCCTCGGTTTTTGGGGAATTTGTGTGCCCCACTCCATAGACTGTAGTTTTGTCTCACAGGTAACGTGCTTAACCCAAGTCTCATCTCCCGTTACGATGCGATCAAGAAATGATTCACCATCTTTGTCGTAAGATCTCCGCGCGGGCGTGACTGACTGGCTGGCGTCACAGGCGGCGGAATTCTACGACACGGGAATTTCAAAGCTAGTTCACCGATATGACAAATGTCTAAATTTGTTTGGCGATTATGTCGAAAAATTGTATTTTAGTTCCTCTTTCAAATGTATATAATAAAATTTTTTTCCTGTACTTAGTTTTTTTTTTATCCAAAAACGTAATCTACTTTCTGAATAGCCCTCGTAGGATATATGTGGATATCACACACACACACACACATATATATATATATATATATATCACATATATCATATATATATATATATATATATATATATATATATATATATATATATATATATACATCGAGAGAGAAAGAGAGAGAGAGAGAGAGAGGGGGAGGGCAAGAGAGAAAATTGAAACAAAGTTACAGAGGCAGGTAGATACAGTTAATTAGCATTGCTCATGATGATAGATAAATAGATAGAGAGAGAGGGGGAGGGGAGTCTGATTAAGGGCGAAGTTAGAATAATTATTTTTTCTCTTCCACTATACACTAAGAAACAAACACTAAAATATGAAAACATAATATGAGAGTAAAATAAATATAAAATATTATAATATTATTTTTATAATATAATAATATGTTTAATATAATATAAACATATTATTATGTATTTTATATATGTAATATAATATAATATGTTATTATAATAACATATTACGTTATGTATAATATGTTCATAATATAATGTTATGTTTATGTTTATAATATTATAATCATATGTGGTAATAACAAAAAAAAAATTTATTTCAAAAAATTAAAGAAGACAAATTACAATATGCAACCTATAATGCTTACATTCATATAACAAACAATAAACTCTGCATTTAATCTTATCTTAAAACGAGGTCTTATCAGTCAAGAAATATTTCTTTTTAAATTGAAAACTGGACTTGGCTGTTAATATCTTATTTGCTAAATGATTTTCAGAAGCGACAAATGGGTACAGTTTAATGAAAAGATTTATTGATCATAAATGTTTGGTGTTCTTGATAAAGGAATCTTTTTTTTGAGCTCTTTGTATTTAAATAAAAGGTATAAACAAACCTTTCTATAGTTCAACCGTTTCTCTAGTCTGCAGTACAAAATCAGACGTAATAAAAAGACGTTTAGAACGCAAATCATTAAGATTTACAAGTTAAGTTTTTTTAAAAAAATTTACTTAAGCATTTCGTTTTAAACAAAAAATAATCTATAATGTGAAATATACAAATATGAAAACACTTTACATAAACGTATACGTATTTATTCTTATAGTTTTTAGATAAAGTTTTTGTAGGTATCTACATGCTTTTTTTTATTTAAGTACCTATTTATCATCAATTTATTAAGTAATTTTAAAAAAATATCTAAACTTGGTCATACCTTTTGTCCCTCTTTTCCACATTTAAGATATTCAACACACGTTCCATTCTTGCATACACCCGAACAACAAATGTCTTGGTATGGTACACACTAAAATTAAGTTAAAACAAGACGGTTTTAAAACTATTAATATTTTACACTAGAAGTTATTATAAAAAGAACAAATAAATATATAAAATATTTCATCTAATGATTTACTATAGCGTTTTTCGTGCAGCAAACAAACAACACACACACACACACACACACACACACACACACACACATATATATATATATATATATATATATATATATATATATATATATATATATATATGCCACTTTTAAATTTAAGCAAATACGATGCACACGTTTTACAGAAATAACTGTTTTAGAAAAATGTTAAAACTGGTAAACATTTGATATAAATGCTTTTAAATACAGTTATAATTTCAAAGTAATAATTACAATTTCCTCTGTATTGAGCTTTTGAATATATTAAAAAAATACCCATTTATTAAATAATATCTGTAACGATACATAAAAGTATGTTCTGTAAAATTTTAATATACATAATTGTGATTAAATGTAGTTTGTAATTCAGTTATATAACCGCTGCATGCAGATAACTATTTAGAGAAAGTAAACAAAACATAAGAATATCACATAGCCTATATCCATTAAATGACAAAATTTGTATTTGAAAATAACAATTAATAAATACATTGCATTAAAATTCAAAATTTCTCCCGGTACATAAAAGAATAAGTATATTTTCGTCATTGTAAATATAGTGTTAAATAACATTATTATAATATTATTTTTAATGCTGTTTAAGTTAGGAAGTAATATTTTGGAAAAAAATAAAAAATGAAAATTTGTTTACTTATTTTGAATTATTTTGAGGTTACATATTTTATTTTTTGGTATCAGGATTCAGACATAATAAATGTTTCAAAGATTAATTCTAATTTGAGTGCTGCTCAAGTATTTTTTCCTTAGTGTAAGTTACCAAAACTCTTTCTAATACACACACACACACACACACACACACACACACACACACACACACACACACACACACACACACACACACACACACACACACACACGCACACACACACACACACACACACACACACACACACACACACACACACACACACACACACACACACACACACACACACATATATACATATACACATATATATATATATATATATATATATATATATATATATATATATATATATACATATATATATATATATATATATATATATATATATATATATGTATGTATATATATAAATCCATTGTTGGCTTACTTTATCGCCGTTATAATGACAGAATTGTGTGCAGTATTTTTCGAAGCATGATGATGACGTTCCGCAGCACTCCGTATCGTTTTTGCACTGAAAGACAAAAAAATATTGTATACTATGTTTTCAAAATGAATTTTGTTACAAGCTATTTGATTCTTTTCACATTTCCATTTTGTGTGTTTAACTGAATTTTTTTAATATAAAAAATATAAGCTAAGGATTTGGTAAATGCATTTTGATGTTTAAGGTTTCTTCTTCATCACCTTGAATTCTGTCAAAATTTATTTGAGATAATAGGTTTTATACTTAAGATTAATGTAGGAAGCATATTCATACAATCTTCCGCTTTCCATAAAGGTCGAAGTTAGTCATAAAAATTTTGTTAAGATGACACTGTTCGTAACGTGACTATACAACAAGGAAATTATAATAAAATGAAGAGGTTTGAAAATTAACGGTACAATAGAAAGTATTCAAAAAAACAAACTAACAGTAATAAATAATTGAAGAAAATATTTAGTACAAATAATCAAAATTTAATATGGTAAAATACCGTGTAAAAAGGGAAAAATTAATTAATAAATAATGAATATAAATCGAGGTAGGAAAAATAAACTTTATAATTAACAAATAAAAAAAGATTTTTACGCAAAAACTCCAATAAGGAGATAAAAACAACTAAATAAAAGAAAGAAGTGGAGAAACATTTTAAGAAACAATTGAAATAATAATAATGGCAACAAATATCGGTAAAGTTTAAAAGTAGAGAAATCAGGATTTAAAATTATACTTGAGCTAATAATAAAATCGTACGTTATGTGTATGGTGTACAAGGACTATTTTGTTTATTTTATTTCGTGAGACAACAAATATCGTGTCAATATTCAGTTCGTGTCTCTGCTGGATTTCTTGTACACAATCAATAAAAGTTGATAAAATAAATTCTTTATGGAACCTTAGATATAAATTATAATTTCTCTGCCAACAATATTTCAATTTTATTAATAACTATGGTTGATGTTCGAGTGAAAAATGTATGGTGATTTATGGTTAACATAACATAATTACTTGATGATTTTTAATTTTTAATTTAATGATTAAGTTTTTTAAAAAAATTATCTGCAAATTTTCATTGATTATAAAAGAAGTTTTATAGGTTTTTTTAAATATGTGTTCAAGTCTGATAATTAAAACCGCTCTTGTAATTTTGATTATGGCAGTAAACAATACTTATAAAGAAGTTTTTGCAGCTTTTATTTATACAATTATTTAATTTGTATTAATCCCTATTTGTAAAATGAATGAAGTGTCATTGTGAATAAATGACTGTTTTAATGCAATATTAATTTGATTCACCAAATTAATCACATGATTATTGTCTTCCTCAGGTTTTTAAAAATAACTATTGAATAGTTTAAAAAGAATAATAAAAATTCGTAATGAATTCAATATTATTATTTCAGTGTCCGTTTTATTATATCCTACAAATTATTAATTCTTCTACTTGCTTTATTAATTAAAAATTCATTGACGTAATTTTATATTTATGAAAATATAAATATACAATTATGTCAATGATCCAACGAAAGTACCTTAAGCTTTAATTACTGTTATAATAATGAAGATGATATTTAATGTATTATTGTCTGTGAATTAATACGGGATATAGGAGTTTTCTTTAATTAAAGTTAGTTCAGGGTTCGATGATTTACGATACGCTACACTGAGGTGATTAGATGTATTTATGTAAGTATAATATTGAACTTCAAAATGCATTATCAGCAAATAATTAGAACAATTTACTTAACTTTAGAAAAGTTCTGTATATGTATATATTTGTTTATGTGGCTGCTTATTTTGCATATCGGAAACATAAAAACTATTTAGAATAAATTATATATATACATTATATTTGTATGTATGTATGTATGTATAAGTATGTATGTATAGAGAACACATTTAAACACAGTAACGTAACAGTTAACTCATAGGAAACAATTAAAATGTGTAACGTACATATAGAAAGACAGAAAACATATTTCTAGATTTGTCACAAGATTTACAGAAACAACAAAATCGTCTGTATATATAATGAAAGAAAATACAAAAATAGAAATGGAACGAACATATTTATATAGTGATTAACAAGGGCTTAGTCATAAAATCGGTAAAATTAAAGGTAATTAGTCTTAATAAAATAAAATTATAGAAGTTTACCTTCTAGAGAAAGAGTTTTATTCCTACAAGACACAGTTTGATACAAAGTCATATATACTTACACGAATACCGTAACACACAGGGCTTCATACATTGACTGGTAATACAACTAAGGCCATCGCAACACGTGTCCAGAGAGGCACTGAAATAAATCAATGTAAAATTAGTTTTAAAATATTTGCTGTGTCAAAACATTTACCTTTATAAATAACAAACAAGTAATATCGAAAGGAATTAGTTTTTACAGAATTTTATTATTGCTCATAAACTAATTTTTTTCACGAATTAAACAAAATAATTTGGTATTAAATAATTAAATTCAATAAGAAAAAGTAAGTTGAAATAATAAATTTTATTTAAGCGGATTATAAATTCAGAAAAACATATTCATGTTTTTGTAAATCTAGTTTTTATATCTTTTCACTGTCATAGCATATAATGTGTTTTGAAACGGTGATTGTAAATAAAAAGTAAAAATTAAATGTAAAATATAATTAATGTTATTATTTCATAATTATACATAACGTAATAATTACAACATTAAAAATTTGTAAATTTAAAATTTATTTGCACTCAATGTAATGTTTATTTTACCTATAGCAGTATATTACAGTATAAACAGTATTTGTTTAATACAGTAGTTTATATTCATTTAAATAAAATAATAATATATTTGGTATTAAGGTTCCATGCGATCAGTGTTAATACAATGTAGGCCTAACAAGGACTTTAAAAAATATAATAATTATTATTTTTGTAGTAAATTCCGAAAACAGTTTAATAGTTTTCGATCTATTACAAAACAATTATAAATGAATAAAAGGAGAACATTACACAAATTTCTCAAAAATAAGCTTCTTAAAAATTATTAACAAAAATATCTGAAATTTTATCAACATATAATGAGACTATAGGACTCGGAGTTTCATATGGATATAAGACCGGTGAAACAGTCCACCAACTCATAATTTGAAACAATAATAAGTTTTACGAATGATTTCATATATGTTTTCCAGCTCAGCAATTTCCAGTAAACTTTGTGCACCCAATTTTCTTTACATATTTCTTTAGTATTTTCTTGACAAATGTAATTTTAAAGATCAGATATTTTTGTTCTAAGTATATAAAAACATTTATTATTTTAATTCTAGATTATAGCAGATTCCATAAGATCTTTAAAATGAAAAGTTCTAAAATAGAAAAGACATAAAGAAGCTTTATTTTAAAATATTTTAATGTTATGCCGGTTTATAATTACAAACAAAAATGACAATGCATGTAGCGTAAATAGTGTGCTTGAAAATTATGATATTTTTACAAAGTTGAAATAATCTTCATATGATAACAATAATTAACAATCTGATACTAGCGTTTCCGTAAAATATGCCTAAACAAATAACTTGGGTTATTCCGCCAGTTGGAAGTGACAAAATGGGTTTTATTATAATATTACTTTTTTACTTCATTGACCCCCCCCATTCTTGATTCATGATATAGCTTATAAAATTTTCCTTATTTTTCTTTGTTCGTCTTTTTAAAAATAATTTTGCAATTGGATTCATCATCTGTACGTGTGTAAACAAAGTCGCCATAAACCAATAAATAATATATATGTGATTTAATAAAAACGTACCGAGTGGGAAAATCATGAAATATTTAATACTTACAATTTGGAACTCCTTCAGACAATTCTTGTTTTTTTCACTGATACCCTGCAACATAATCAACTTTTTAATTCTCGGTATACGTTTGGCTTATAAAAATGGTGGATAGATATTTGGTTGTTGTTACCTTCGAGGGACATATCCTATTGAATTAAAACATTGCATCAAGAAGGCTACCTTAAAAACAATTTTGTATTCATAAAACATTATTTACCAAATTAAAACTAAATTTGTGTTGATCCTTCTCCTGAAAGTCAGATGTTTTTCCAGTTTCATTATATTACCTTACTCTGGTTTCTGTAATAAAAGTGTAATAAAACTATTTATTTTAAAATAACATTACAATTAAATTCGGCATTTTTAGCAGATTTGAGTCTGCCTGTATTACTCTTCATGTTTTGTAATTTATTAAAAATTTTTTCTAAAATACTGTAACATTCAGGTTACATTATTTAATTTTTAGTGTGTATTTACATTCAGGTTTACTCTACGATTTTTAGTACATACAATTACATCTTGATAGATGTATCAGATATTTCAATTCAAACACTTTAAAAAGTTACACACTTTGTTTTAAAAATTATTTTAAAGTATTAAGAATCAAATAAAATGTAATAAATATTTCTAATGAGGTCACTATCCTAAATAGTTTTGAAATTATTTTAGATTTTTTAGTTTATAATGAATTTTTGACCTTTTACATAAAATAAATAACATAAGTAATTAAATATCAAATTTAATATTCCATTTCATGATTTTATAAAATAATTTTTGAAAAATTGGGGACTTTATAAAAATGATATATTCAAATTTTCTTAATTTTTAATTCAAAATGTCAACCATGAGGGTATTTATGCTTTTAATGCCACTTTTAATTCAAAGATGTTAGCTAATAAATATATTAATGCTGTTTATATGTTTCCATTTTACCAGTTTAAAATGGTTTGAACTAAAAATAGTTTGAATTTCTTTCTCAACAAAATGTGAAGTGTAAAATTTTAACTTTTAATTTAACTTTTAACTTTTAACTTGCTTAATTTGTCTACCGCAATATTGATTTTGAAATTGAAGAAACTGTATATTTGTATTATTTTGATTTTTCTTTTAAGATTCTTTACACTAATATTCAATAAAAAAAATTAAACATTTACGTAAATATTTATTGTATAATTTCAAGAAATTGTTAACACATACACACACACACACACATATATATATATATATATATATATATATATATATATATATATAGTGTTTAAAATGTTTAAAAAATCATTACTCCCAAAACCTACAAAAATATTATTTCTAATATGACGACAATGGGTTAAATAGAATGTTTGCTTCAATTCCTTCTTACTATTAAACTTTATTTTATATGGACCATTTTTACATTTAAGATCAAAAATAGCAAACACATTTGAAATTTTTCGAAATTATAATTTTGATAAAGGCAGGGACACTAAACGCACAGAATATTCTTTGAATGACGTTATTGATTTAAGAGCTTATTAGGTGTTAACCTCATAATATTAATGACATTTATACTGGTAGTTTGTAGTCAGGCAACAAAAATTAAACAATATTTCTAACAATCAAAACACAATAATAGAATTTTATCAATTGTTATTGTAATTTTGAAACATTGGATGGAAATATAATTAATAAGCAATATTGTAGCTGTATTACATATAGGGTGTATTAAAATTTCACATTACACTATTCCTTGAATATTTACAATTATTACATTACTCTTTTCTATAACAAGTGTATATTATCAATTTAAATCAGCTGTTGAGGTATGTTATAAACTGATACCACTTGAAGAAAAAGCACTGTCAAGTTGTAAAAGTAAGTACTTTTTTATTGTTTTATGTATGCTTTCAAAATGTATTGTGTTAGCAATTTTAAATTGAAACATTGATTTATTTAATAAATTAATTATTGTAATATTTAAATATAATTATAGTATTTGTTATTCAATAAGGGAGACAAATTTAAAATTTCGACTGCGTCGTGTATTAGTTATTGCTAATGAAATTTTCTCTTTTACGGTCTGTTTAAAAACAAAAGACTTCAAAGTAAAAAAACTTTCGTTATATTTTCTTGTTAAATTTCACGAAAAACATTTTTTACATTACTTTCAAAAATTAAGTAGGCGAAAAACAATTTTAAAATAGTAGTAAATATTGTTTTTTGTAAACGATAGTTTCGTATTTGTTTTGACTTAAATAGTTCATCCGCCAATCGGTTATGCAATGTAAAGTAGTTCCAATATTTAAAAGTAACATACGAAAAATATTGTTAATGTTACTAACCATATTTGCTTGTCCAGAAGTCGTGTCTTGGTCTGTGACATCAACTTGATGAGATACAGTCAATAACAGAAGCAAAAAACATAACTTTAACACCATATTTTTACAAGATATTTTCATCATGTTAAGGAAGAGTACAACAAAAATTTAGTTTTATTCTCACAATAACTTGACTGGGACCTGTGGAGAGCTGTCACCAACGTAGTCTTTTATGAGGTTTTGTTCCAGCATGAAAAACGTTTATAGAAACACCACGTATGAAAAAATTTTGTAATCGGTGTACACAACTGTTAACAATAGGACAAAGCAAATTGACCCAGGTGCAGGTTTATGCGAAATTCGTTGGCAATAAGCTTAATATGCGAATTATATTCTTATTTAAGGAATATAAATTGGACAAAATTTAGAAATGGAATTCAAAATTTATTTTACAGAAGAACGTTTTTGAAGGAAACTAACAG
The DNA here is from genome assembly GCA_022606455.1 of Callitettix versicolor. Lineage (NCBI taxonomy): Eukaryota > Metazoa > Arthropoda > Insecta > Hemiptera > Cercopidae > Callitettix > Callitettix versicolor. Next base: position 43,407,954 of record CM040191.1, read on the forward strand.
TTAGAAACAATTATTTTAACAAGTAACACAAATCAGTGTAATATGTGGTGGAAGAAGAATTATTGTTGAAAGACATGCACCCACAGTAAAAACTAACAAGTTACATCTATTTACTATCTATACAGGACAATATAAGACAATTCAGGGAAAAGAATGTGATATTTCTTTTAACTTGAAGTATAAACTAATGAAATGTACCAAACGTAAATTTCAATTGTACTAAATTGATAAAGTGATACACGGAATGTACAAAAATATTTGTAATTATAAATTTAATGTAAGTACGTCTGAGTTATCGAAACAAAAACCTGAGATTGAAAGCGGATGTCCACCAATTGCGGAGCGAATTATGCATTCAAAAAAGGATCTATTGTTGTCAATGTAAGTGCGGCCACTGAAAATGTAACACTGATGAACAGTCAGGCGACGTCGCTGGGCTCCGCTTCTTGTAGTTTGAATTGGTAGTCGCTTCTCCACCAGGCTGACCACGCCTCCAAATTTATTTGTTCTCGTTAACTAAGTTACCGTTGTCTCTGTTACGGTTTTTAAACTATGATACATATTTTCCGATAGAGTAGGCCTAAATATTAAATTTACAAAATACAAAAGCGTTATTTAAACTGACTAAACTCCGCTTCCAGTTGCTGGTCGACTTCATTACACTCGGCTCTGTTCCTCATTATTTACAATAATCAAAGCAAATAGAGTTTCACTTTAAATTAATTAAATTGTGTCCATTAAACTCGTATTAATGTTAATATTAATTTCAAAAATACAAGGAATAGTTAGGCATATTCTTACGTAAATCCGTTATATTCAAGGAATTTTGCTGCACATTTCCAAGTCTAAAAATTAATTAAAATAAATATTTTTTAAAAAATAAAATTTTGTAAATACAATTTAAAAATGTGTAATCAGATCAAATGAATTTCAGTAATTAATGTGATCATTAAAAGTCGTTTATAATTTTTTCAATAGTGTATTGTAATTTTTTCTAGTATAATCAATAAGTTTTAAATTAGTATAAATACAACGAAAAACTCTGAAAAGTTGCAACCTTATTAGAGGATTATTATAAAAAATAATCAACAATAGAAAATCTATTTCCTATCAGTGAAAAGTAATAACTATTATTTATTTTTTTTCAAAAGGAATAACGACATAGTCAAATAAATCTACATTACAGAGTAATTATTTGAAGAGAACATAATGCATAACGTGTATATTTATTAATTACAAAGCCAACACAACATGACTCTTATATTAGCGACAAAACGTTCCAGACAGTGTAAGGGTTATATGTTGTCTTCTTCAAGATGTATAGCTTTTTACATGAATGTGTTTCTGTAAATACAGTGTAATACTGAAAACGTTTCATTTCGTTATCTCGCTTACTTCCAAAATTTGGAATCAAACTGACCTTCAACTTTCGCAGCACTTAGTTCAACGTATTTATTTTGTTTTTAATGGAACACGCACTAAAAATTTCAAAAAAGGGCATTTCAAAATATTTTTAATTTTATATAACTAAACTTTAAGATTTAAAGAAAGAAATATACATAGCTAACATTCGTTAGTTTCTTGTATTGTTATCTAAAACATTTGCTAAGTGTTTTAGAAACACGTTTCATGAGGTTTAAAACTTTACAAAATAATGTAACTTTTGGAGAAAGTAAGATACTGAAAGGAACAAGCAAGTTGGAACGGTGAATGTAAGTAACAGAATAAAGTTTTTAAACTGAAAATATTTTTATTACAAGTAAAACTACTTTGTGTTAACAAGTTTTAAACATTAATAACCTTAAGTTACAAAAGAAGATAATTAGAAAAATTTTAAAACATCAAGTCATATTAAGCGAAAAAAATTTACCTTATTGTAAAAAATAAATTAATTATAAAATACGTTTCAAGTCTCAAACAAAGAATTTATAATGAACGGTACATTTTTCGGTAAATAATGTTTCTTATGTATTAAGATAAATATTTTTATTTCTTCTAGAAATGTGCAATTTTGTTGAATACATTCTTCTTTATGTTTCCTAGTTTTTCTGTCTCCAACTTGATATAGTGTTTTGAATTACGTACTTCTATAGAATTTTACATGTTTAATAACAGATTTGGGTTCTCTAATAATTATAATTTTTGTTTACTAAAATTTTAACAATATCTAAAACGTGTCATAGTGAGGTTTTATCATAAGCACGGTTCCTGTACTAATTTTGATGGCTGATCCATTTGCTCTAATGCCAATTAAAATCCGGAAATAAACAATAGAAAAAGAAAAATGGATGAACAATTTTATAGTCATTTTGTTTATACTTACAGTTTGGATAAACTAGATATCACTATTGTGCTTGCATTAATTTCTGTCTGTTCCAATTAATATCAACAGTAAAAAAGTAGCTGGTCATAACCCTTCTTGATTTGCTAGATTTTGCTTCGCTATGTTAATAACCTTATTGTGTACATTACGTTGTTTAGCAAAAAATGTTTTGAATGGTGTATGTTTTAAGAAAACATTATATTAGACAACATAACAAGTAACATTACATACGTAACGAAAATATTGTTTATTTCACACATAAATTAATTAAATAAGTATATTGAAATGGTTTTAATGTTATTATTGTTTTTAATAGTTTCATAAAGAAGAACATAAAATATAATAATAATCCAAACATAACATTAGTATGTATTTATAAGGATGCTGTCATAAGGAAAGATGTATTTTGTTAGTGTAGTTTTGGAAATTATATTAGTCAGAAAATTGATAAATTATTTACTAGTAAACACATTCACGGTTGTTATTATTCAGTACACTATATTCACGAATAACATACAACTTCTATACATTCAAGTAACACCTAACTTTTACAATAACAAACCTGCAGAAGAGAAGTTATGACAAGTTCACGGTATACAGTACCCTCCAAGATCTCCATCCAATGGACTGGAGGTATGTCGAGGATAATGTATACTATAATGAACATTGACAGAGCAAACATTCAAAGTGCTTCGGCCATCAACGTGTTAACCTGAGAGACAATGTTCACAAGACAATACGGTAGTGGAAACGGCCCAGTTCTGTTCCGTGCCAGGTAAATAATCGGATTGTACAATATACAATTTAGATCAATTATTTATACATTTTTATATAATTCTATTGGCAATGAATTAAAATAAATTACTTCATGTACGTATGTTATGAATGAATGGATAATTTGAAATTTGAAAGAATTTTCAAAAGTCCTTTGGTTATGGAAATGAACTCAGATTTTAGAACTTATCAAAAAATTATAGTATATGTATATATATATATATACTCGTATAATGTGGAACATTGTATTACTAATGTAATGATATTTTTAAAAAACCAAAAATATATGGAATAATTACTGTGTATTTTAAATTCTAAAACTAATCTTACAATCTTGAAAGTCAAAAAATTACTTACTACAAGAAAATAATATAGCCTCAAAAGAATTTATTTTTGTATATTATATATATATATATATATATATATTTGGTGTTTAACGTCCGACTGTTGTGCACACTTGGGATGATGCAGACGATGGGATGATTTATAGTGTATGAAAATGCCAAGCCTTATATATATATATATATATATATATATATATATATATATATATATATATATATATATGTGTGTGTGTGTGTGTGTGTGTGTGTGTGTGTGTGGGTGGGTGTGGGTGTGTGGGTGTGGGTGTGTATTAAAATAAATAACAATAAAGGTAAGAAAAAGATATACATTTAAAAATATAATCCACTTCAGAGTTAATAATTAACTACCTTATGTAACTTTTAATGAACTAGGTACAAATAGTGGTAGTAGTAATTTATGTATTCTAATTGTATATGCATGTAGTTTTCACATATTTAGTTTTAATAATTGGTTCTACCTAGTTTAGATGTTATTTACTGTAGTTATAATAAAAGACCAGTTGTTTTACATAAATTCGTAAAGATCAGCTGATTTTGTTGAACAGCTGATAGGCTACTGTAAGTTTTAGGTTATGTTGTTTTAAAATCTAGCAATATTAACAACAATTATTATAAACAAATATATTTATTTCTAATGTTTTTTAAACGGTTACAACATGAACATGTTCTTCAATTAAGGAAGAATACAAAAGCAACACAACGTTTTCATATGATACTACCAGCATACTGTTATCGAAAAGGACGAAGAAAAAGAAAGAAACAGAAACAATAGAGATAAAATTTGTTCGCTCGTTTCCGTTTTATACTTTCGTTATAATAAAAGATTAGGAACACTTTTCTATTCAATCACCTCGCCAAAGCTAACGTTAAAAACTTGCTATAAAATTAGTAAGTGATAATACGCCCGGTAGCAATACTCATTGTTTGTTTGTAAAGAAGCTGTTTCCCAATATATCTTTTTACTAGACTATTAGCATTTTTACTGGACTATTTTGTTTTTTTTTATTTTCGTGACACAGTAATTGCTATTATAGTTGGCATTAAGTAATTTACATGAAGACAAAAATTATTCCATGTGTTTATTGATTTTTTCAGCGGTATAGGATTTTTAGCAAAGTTTAACTTTCAAAAATTAGCTGTTAGATAGTCCAACATGATACGATCCTGACCGGGGACGTCGAAATTAACTCCTCGTTTTACCCCTACATCACTTTTTTAAGGGTCGTTAAATTTTTTTTTATATAAATGTACGTTGTAAATCTAATTTCACTCTAACCGTTAAAAACTACGTAAATTACTATTTTGATTTTTCTAATATTTTGAATTTAAGAAAATGTTTACTGCCGGTCGAGATTTCTTTTTCATCTATTCAATACAGCTTGAAATTTTATGTGTGCAGATTTCAGTACGTTTAAAATAGACAAAACGAATCATTCAAAAAAGGTAACCTAAAAAGACAAAATTCCAAAGGAAATACCTTCGATTCACAAACATATTTATCAATTGTAGAAAAATTTATAAATGTGTAGACCTATAAATAATTTTACAAGTTCGCAACGAGCACAGTAAATATTATATGTTCCTTTGTTTGTAAATATGAAGTCATAATGTAACATCGTACTAACAGTTAATGTTAATTTTGTTTAAGTATTTAAAATGTCAATTAAATAAGGAAAATTAGGCCTATTGTTTCGGAAGAACAAAATTTGTTTTGAACTTTTTTTCAGATAAGTTGATAATAGATATCAAATAAAACACTCAGACTTTAAGGAATTGTGCTAGAATACACAATGAAATACTGGACAACTATTTGTAGAAGGGATACCTGTTGGCAGAACTATGTTAAAAATATATTTTTATATTCGCATCGACTGTCTACTATTTGTTGTAGAGCGGTAATACATTGTTAATTGTACAGTCTAAATTAATAACTTTTATGCAGATATTATAGTCCAGCTTGTACTAATAAATTTTCTATTAATTATATTCTTACTATAAGTCTACACTGATTAATAGAAAATATTTTTTTATTTTCCGTATATTTTGTAACGTATTATCTTATAGGAAGTAGCAAAAGCGATCACAAAATAGAACAGACACTAAAGAACTGTTTATATTAGTCAAATGGTTATGTATTACAAACAGTATTATATACGTTATGACAAGGAGATCTGATTTTAAAAATTTTATTAATGTACGTAACACAAAAAGTATTTTAACAACAAAAGTGAAATAACTGTTATTGGAGACGCCCTTGGCAATTATGTATTGACTTGACTCCAGCTCGAGTTTCTCCGTATAGGTCTGACTTTACAACCAAACTTGAAACTCGAGTCATTCAAGTAAGTTTCCTTTAGATGTAATTCTACAGCAAGCATTTTATGTAAAACAGTAATTTACAGCGAAACTGAAACAATAGTGAATGGGCTACGATATACGGAAGTAAACGAAAATATAATTGACGCTGCTCTAAAATATACACTAGTACTGTAAGCCAAGCAAATGTTGTGTAATTTAATTATAAAAAAACATTTTCGGTTGTGTATTAAAAATAAATATTTATTCAAATTATTACAACTGTTTTAAAAAACTAGCGATAGTTCGAAATATGTTCGAGTTTACAGATTAATACATAATACAGTTTATAATACAGAAATCGAGTTATAATACAGATTTCTAAATAGTGGATTAAAAAATGTCACCTTCCAATTAAATTGTAATTACAATTAAGAAAACGTTTTAAAGCAGTTTTTAAAAATTGAATTGTTATATTTGTTTACAAAACAATGTAATAATGAATTAATATTTGTGAAAAAAAATAAAATTAAAAATCACGCTTATGCAGTGAAACATTTTAAAAACTATAACTAAACAAAATATTTAGAAAACGTTCATTGAAAAAAATCATTACTGTAACAATCGAAAAAAATAGCACTAAAATATGACAAACATTTTAAAGAAAAACAATAGAAGAAACACATAGGCTACGTACAGATAAGGAGTATACAAAAATAAATGAACAATAATAAAAAGTCAACAACATTTTTTTTAAATTAAGAAGCTAAAAAAATTACTGAATTGCATGGAAAACATTAATTCACAAATATTGTGTTTAATTAAAATTTAAGGAAAATGGACGACAGAAATAAGTCAAAAAGTATTAAGAAAATAAAGAATTTGCCCACAACAAAATCGAAAGAAAATACACAATAAATAGAAAAACTTAAGAAAATTAAAAGGAGAGTATGTAAAAAGTAGAGTAGGTGTAAGAAACATTAAAAGAATCATAACACGTAACAACCCTTAAGTCTCAAATCGTAATCTTTAATTCTTTAGAACAGGAAATATTTTAGTTAATTTAAAATTGAAATTACAAAAATGTAATTTAATGTAATATAAGTAATTTAATATAATGTAAGCTACGAGAATAATTTACAAAATATATGGCGTAAATAAAAGTAATTACTATAATGCTACAAAAGCTATAGAAGAAACACATACATATCGATAAGAATAGATGTATAAAAATATACATGAAAAATAATAAAATGTCAACAGTATTTTTTTTTAATTAACAAGTTAAAAATAATTACTGAATTAGATGGAAGACGTTACATTTCAAATATTATTATATATAAAGGATATGTAAGGAAAAAGTAAAGAAATACTAATAAAAAAATATTTATGAAAATAAGGAGTTTGCCCACAACAAAGTATAAAGAAAATACATTAATCGTAATACTTTAGAGAAAGAAAGTGAGAGTATAAAGAAGATTAAGTCCAAGAAAATTAAAAGAATCGTAACACATAACTAACCTAAATTCTAAATCGCAAGTTTTATTTTCTAAAACAGAAAATTAGGTTAGTTTAAAAAAGTTACAAAAAGTATTATATAGATTTTATATAATTTATATAGAAAGTATTATGTAGAATTTAATTAAATTTTAATTAATTATTGCTACAAAACTAGAATAATTACAGTTCTAGTTGAAGGAGTTCACTAGTTAATATATAACATTAATTTTCAGTAAATACAGTGGTGGCTGTACAAGCAGAAACATAATAAAACGATTTTGATATCACAACACAGTGATTTATAGAAGCTATATAGTTCGTGAAGTTTTGATAACTATCTCTTGAATTAATGTTATTTTTAATTGCTCTCTTGTATCTAACTTGTTTATTATTTACCTGAAACCAGAATTATTAAACGATTTATAAATCGTTACAAAAATTACAATAGATAACCTATTTTAATATTCGTTTGATTTTATCCTAGACTTTTCCTTTTCTGCTATAATTTAAAGCAATGACATTTTCGTTTCAACGTTTCAAATAAAAAACAAAAAGCAATAAAATATAAAAGAGTCGCCTTACGCAGGCATCTCGAGGGCATTTAAAGGAATTTTAAACAGAATATAACAAAAATGCTATAGACGTATGTTTTGTTAAGAAACCATATTTGTTTTTCACTTAAAAATTAAAAAACTAAACCTTGATATTATAAAATATTAAACATAAAAAATTATTGTTATAACATTATTATTAACAATATTAACCTTATAACATTAACAATTAAACAGAATAAAATTATTGTTAAATTAAATTCACCTTAGTTATCAGTGTAACAGTGTCATTAATAAGTATTTGAAATATTAAATTTTTAAGGTATTCAAATTTTAGTAATAAATTCTAGGTTGAAAATTTGAAAATGTGAAAGCCTAACATTTTCAATCGTTAAATTTAAAGTTTCAATGGCATTTTATAATGTTTTAATTTTGTTCAGCATTTTGGAAAAAAATGAATGGATTTTGCATTGTAACCAACTTGTCAAAAATGCTGACAAAACTTATTTTTGTGCCAATTTTTGGCCTATGTTGGACTTATGTTTAAAACGTTTTTTACCAACAAATAAGCATTAAAACACACACATACATATGTTTTAATACATATGTTTTTAATACATATGTTACTTTATATTATTAAGTGATCAAAAGTTTCCTTACAGGATACGTGCTCATGTCATTGTCTGAGTAACTGAGATATAAAGATTTTTATCGACTATGTAACGTCAAGAATTGCAAAGGGCACGTTTTCGTAAATGCTTGGATGAGGAACAATTAAGAATTATTGTTTTGTACTAGATTTAACATAATTAAGTAATAATGTTATGTTATTAGAAATAAAACTCTTTTGAAATAAAACATATTCTTTTATTAAACAAGACATGAATTGGATTTTCCTTAAATTTTTCCTCATTTTAGTCAGAGGAAAATTATGTAGAAACATAAATTGCTGTAGAGAAAAACTATGAAATGTAAATGCTACTACTCATTAGCTGGTGAATTAGTTCTTGTTGATTTGTATGTGTCTTAAAAAAAATCTCAACATATGTAATAAAGATTATAACTTACTGCAAAACCCTTTTTCACACTTGGCCGAGCAACAATCTGCATCTTTTTCGCACTGAAATAAAATAAATTAATTTACAGTTTAGTTAAAAAAAAATATTTTCATTAAAATTAAACAATAATTTATAATTAGTTAAATTGGCATTGAATATATTGATCTGAAATGTATAGCGTATTTTTGAATAGGCATTATTATTAAATTATTCACTTACTATTAATGCAACCGTTTCTTGGCTTATCACCCAACTACACAGTAATGTTCATATAGGGTTTATGCTATATATTATGTAAACTATGTTTCAATTGTTGTTAAAATAAAACTGAAAAATAAACCCCGAATTTAATGTAAATTATTACAATCGTTAAGTTAAGTGTTATACTATAATTAAGGGTAGTTTAATTATGTTTTTTACATATCGTTTTTTTATTGTTTCCAAAATTGAAGCTCTTGGAATATTTCAAAATCTTTTGAAAGATTTTGAAACTTGATTACAGTAAAAACCATTTGAGTTATATAAGACACAAATGCATTAATTTCCGGCTTTGTTCAGGTAATAATTTATAGATATTGTTTTTAATATTGTGTGCCTTCAAAAATTACAATACTCTTCAAACATCAACCTTTTCAGTTGCTGGAGTTATCCCACTGTGTTTCTTTATAGTTATTATTAATAAATATACTACTTTTGCTAGATTTTATTACATACGTTCTAGTTATATTAATGAAAACACACACACACAAATATATATATTACTTACAAGGTAAGTGAAAAAATATAAATTTTATTACATAATCATGTATAATATAATGTTAGGATTTGTAAAATAAAAACAATTTGGTCTAATATACTACAACTTGTTCTTCCTACTCACAGTATAACCGCCAAGGTTACAATTCTTCCCACAACGACCCTCAACACACAGACCTGAGAAGCAGCAATCTGCAGGAGTGGAACACTGCAACAGGAATATTTTATGTTTTTATAAAATTTATTCTTGATCTCACAATATTGTAAATAAACATATTTATTAACTTTTAACTCACTTTTCCGTTTTCAGGGGAACATTTATATTTGCATACACCACTTTCACAGTTTTTATCGCAGCACTCGTAGTCAAAATCACACTAAAACAAAACAAAAAAATAATGTTTACCAATTTATTATCAAAAGGTAGCTTGATGAATTTTTAACATACAGTTAAAATATAATTTTAAACATCTGGTTTTGTTATTTTAGGGTTAAAAGCACATTAAGGATATTATAGCCCCCCTAAATGTAAGTATAAGTGTAAAGTGTTAAAGTCATAAGTGTAATGTTGTAAGTGTAAGTGTCATAAATGACTTTGATATAATGAGTTTATAGTTTCGAAATATAAGTATTTATTATGTAAATTATATTCCTTATATGAAAATTTGAAGAACTCTTGAATATCTGAATTATATATTTATAGACTACATATATATAAAATGTCAATAATTTAAAATTTCAAATAATAATTGACCTCCATGTTATTATTTTTGAGTAAATTTTACATTTTTTATGAAGTATTTATTCCAAACCTTTCAAAAGTTACAATATGTAATCAATTTTTTAAAATGTTTCTCGTTATTTTTAATTAAAAAATCTTAGTTAAAAAATTAATAAATGTGTCCAATGAAACAATTCCTTCATTTTTATCAATTTCAGACGACGTTATCATGAGTAAAGTTAGATTTTACTTTAAAATGTGTTATAATACAATTCCTTATCCCATTTCTTAATCATGAGTAAAGTTACATTTTAAAAAAATGTGTTATAATACAATTTTAATTATCCCAATTCCAATGTTTAGACGCCTCACTTGTGATACGTTTTTTTAAAAAATAGGTATTTTCACTTTAAAAAATAACTACATACGTAGTAATAATATGTTTTTAAAGAAATTAATTAGTAACCAATAATATTTCACATTTATCTGTATCTATAAAATTTCACATTATTATGTTTTCAATTAACACTATATAGATAACAATACGTGAAAGATATTATTACTTTTTTTAATATATAAGATTTTAAAAATATAGTTTTCTTTTAACATTACGAACATAAAAAATATTATTAAAATATTTTTAATATATAAGATCACAAAAATAATATAAAAGTACAACAGAAGATTAAAAACCGAACATAAACTACAATTGTTTGCAAATATAATTTTAACAGTTCAAAAATTGGTAGGACTCATGTCAAAAGTAAGAAACTTAACCTTATTTTTATTAGTAAAAATAATTCTAACTAAGTGTAAGTATAAGTATAAGTATAGGTAAAAGTATGTAGGTGTATAACTGCAAGTATAAGTATAACTCATCACCTATAATTATAATATTACATTAAGAAAATTGTAATATATATCAATTAAAATAATCTAAATAAAGATTTTGGAAATTGATTACTTTTAAAACAAACTACATAAATCACCCTTGTATTTGTATTCACCCTCTCTTTTTTATTAACTGGCGTGAACAGCATTTGAGTTATATAAGACACAAATGTATTATTAGTTTCTGGCTTTGCCCAAGTAATAATTTATATATTTTATATTGAGTGATTTCAAAAATTACAATAGCCTTAAAAAATCAACCATTTCAGTTGCTGGAGTTCATTTATCCTACTGTATTCCTTTATAGTTATTATTAATAAATATACTAGTTTGCTTGATTTTATTACTAGCATACTAGTAGTGTGTTCCAGTTATTATTAATGAAAAACACACACACACATATATATATATATATATATATATATATATATATATATATATATATATATATATATATATATATATATATGTGTGTGTGTGTGTGTGTGTGTGTGTGTGTGTGTGTGTGTGTGTGTGTGTGTGTGTAAATATTACTTACTACGTAAGTGCAAAACTATAAAGTTCATTACATAATCATGTATAGCATAATGTTAGGATTTGTAAAATAAAAACAATATGGTCTAATATACGCGTATTACAATGTGTTCTGCCTACTCACAGTATAACCACCAAGGTTACAATTCTTCCCACAACGACCCTCAACACACAGACCTGAGAAGCACCAATCTGCAGGAGTGGAACACTGCAACAGGAATATTTTATGTTTTTATAAAATTTATTCTTGATCTCACAATATTGTAAATAAACATATTTATTAACTTTTAACTCACTTTTCCGTTTTCAGGGGAACATTTATATTTACATTCACCACTTTCACAGTTTTTATCGCAGCACTCGTAGTCAAAATCACACTAAAACAAAACAAAAAAATAATGTTTACCAATTTATTATCAAAAGGTAGCTTGATAAATTTTTAACATACAGTTAAAATATAATTTTAAACATCTGGTTTTGTTATTTTAGGGTTAAAAGCACATTAAGGATATTATAGCCCCCCCTAAATGTAAGTATAAGTGTAAAGTGTTAAAGTCATAAGTGTAATGTTGTAAGTGTAAGTGTCATAAATGACTTTGATATAATGAGTTTATAGTTTCGAAATATAAGTATTTATTATGTAAATTATATTCCTTATATGAAAATTTGAATAACTCTTGAATATCTGAATTATATATTTATACATATATATAAAATGTCAATAATTTCAAATTTCAAATATATATATATACATATGTGTGTGTGTCTGTGTGTGTGTGTGTGTGTGTGTCTGTGTGTCTGTGTGTGTGTGTGTGTGTGTGTGTGTGTGTGTGTGTGTGTGTGTGTGTATGTATGTATATTTTAACAAAACTGATTCACTTACCGGTGATGAGTTTGTCAAGCAACAAGTACCGTTCTGGCAAAAGTTATCGCAACACATCGAATCTGAATTACACTGAAAAATAAATATATAAAGATTTATAATTTTGTTTTACATTGAAATATTACCACTTTGACAAAAGTAGCCGTAGGTACAAATGTGGAAGGACGCGCAGTAGCCAATAAACAATATGATGTTAAAAAAATCGTTTTAATTTTTTGTGGTTCCAACTGCATCTGTAAGCTTATTATACACGTGTTATCATACGTTAAAAAATGGTTTTAATGGTAAATTGAAATTTTGATTTTGGACTAGAATAGTGTAGCGTGACAACTGATAATACAGCTTTTTTGTAATATACATTTTATAAATAATTATAGCTTTCTTGGAAACTGACTGATTAGCAATTGTTTTTATTGGTTATTAGCACAATATAATTGTTTTTGTGTGCGTGAAATAGTATTTTTATTATAGTTAAAACATAATTTTAATGGAACAAATGCACAAATAACTAACAAAATAAACTTAATTACTTATATTAATACTTAAATCAGACTTTGAACACAGTTTTATTTTATTTGTAGGATTTTATGAGAACATTAAAAAAATGATTGATGATTATATATCGCAAAAATAGCTGGAGGAATTGGCGGTATTCACTAAAATTAGAAATTTAACTATAATTACCCAATGAGTTAATTATTAATTATATTTAAACACCTTTTTGACAATTATTTTCTTAACCTGTAAACTCATTCCCATATAACAACATTCTCATAAAAAGTCATATATACCTATAACTTACATAACAAGAAGTTATTTCTTACATACACTTTAAACTTGGTTTTATTTAGGTAGACAGAAATATATATCTATATAAATAATTTAAAGAACATAAGAATGTAATCATTAATACTGAATGATAATTATTAACAAAACCTGCACCTACTTGTTTCCCATTCGGCACACAGCTGTACTCACACTTCCCATTCGTACACAGATTACTGCAGCAATCCTTATTATCTTTGCACTGAAACATGGGATTACAAGTGAAACCAATTGTTTATTTTTCTTGGTATTTATTTAACATTAGACTAAGATAAACTGAGTAGTTTGTTTTCTGAAAATAAAACGCAAATTGTAACAATCCATATGTTGCAACACTGCGTATAGTTCGCCTTTTTACAAATGTTTCCTTAGGAAGATTTTATAAGATATATTTAAACGATAATATAACGATAATATAAAATCTATCCTTAGGAAGATTTTATAAGATATATTTAAACGATAATATAACGTATATATTGTGGATATGTAATAGCATTAGGTTAGTTTACCGCATTAAGGGCTTACAAGTATTAGTAAAATATTACAACACTTTACTTACACATGACCCTTGTTCAAGACAAGGCGTTTTCTGACAGATGCCTCTGGCACAGAAACCTCCATCACAGCATTCTTCATTCGTAATACACTGCAAAACAACAATGGCTTAAACTCAATATCGTGAAACTATTTGGCACCATCAATAAAACTTAGTTTAAAATATAATATTTCCAATAGTTTCTTACAAAATTATAATTTTGATATTTTAGCAATATAAAAAGTAAATAATATACTTTAAAACAGTACAGCACACTATAGTATAAAATAAAAGTAATTTGGTAATTACAAAATATATTTAAGTTGGTGTGTAACACATGTCTTACTATATTATTCTCCAAAGTACAGGGAAGCTTGCAAGCACCATGAATGCAGAAACTTAGACAACAGTCGTCATGTCCAGAGCACTAAAACAAGAAATATTTCAAAAATGAGAAATTAATTTGTGTTTAAATTTATCGATAATTGGCTAATTTTAAAAAATGGAAAAAAATACTTGTAACATATATTTAATAACTATATTAGTAAATCTAGGTTTTTTTATTTGATCCATAATAAAAACAAGAAATATGTTCTCTTTAACACTGGTAGTACAACTTTCTGCTAGTAACAATAATAGTTATTGTAATTTAAAATTACCTCCTTACCTTCCTCACTTTACACAAGTTATACTAAAATTCATAAATGTTATCTTTTAACCATTGAAAAATGATACATGAAAAATGATACAGCAGTAACTTCTGATTCTAACCTACTACTATGTGCAAGTTGAGAGACTGAGGGATTGGTGCTTTAACTAGCTCAGAAATTCTGGCTCCTACTAACTTAGACCCTTATTGGTAGAGGGTTTCTAATTATACTTTTTAAAAGAAATAATTAATTTTTAAGGAAAATTATCACTAACATTAACTGCATACTATTTCAATTTCTAGGTTAGACATAAATGCCGTAATAAAATAATTTTTATTAATAATAGGCCTATTACTAAATATTTTTTTTAATGTAGTTATCCTTTAAGTAAAAGTATTTACTTTAAGAAATAATATTTATATTAAAATTAATAAATTTTATGTTACAATTCTATAATTATACTGGTAGTGCGATTAAAAGAAACCTTTATATATATATATATATATATAGCTTGTAGATGTTACTCTTGTTGGTTTGAATCTTACCTGGCTCCCAATGTTACCACAGTTTCCAGATTTTTGACACAAATTGTACTCTCCACATATATGTTTCGGGTTGCAACAATCAGAACTTTTTTTACACTGTCAAAAAAGAAGTAATTTATTATTTTTTTCAATGAAAAAAATAGCCAAATTTTTTATTTATATCAGTTGTAACTGGACAGAATTAAATTATTTTTTCAGATTATTACTTTTTGTCTGAAGAAAAATGAATTATCAATATTTTAAAATTTATGTTTGTAAAACTGTGTTCAAAATTTATTATGAATTTTCAAAGAACCTGCTGTTTTAAAATTACTTCACTAACGTAAAAGACGTTTCCTAAAATGCTTAAGTTTTTTTATTACATACAATTACAACTAGTCTAAGACAATCTAGCAATATTTTCTGTCTACTGTCCGTGTGGTAAAAAAACGTCCAGAGTCGCCCTTCAGAATGCATTTACACTTAAATCATGTGTATCAATCCTGCACCAAGTCAACAGGTTTCTTTCTCTTCAGTCTCCTCACTTGTGGTACGTTGCCCAAATGTACCACCTCTACATTTTGATGTTCACAGAGCCTTGCTGCATGTTTTCCAGTATACGTTTTTATCTCTTCGGCCACTAAAGGTACCTTCAAATCCCGATGAATATCTGCATTGCGGATATACCACGGTGCTCCGACAATACTACGAAGAACTTTGTTCTGAAATGTTGGTATTATTTTGATGTTACTTTCCTTCGTGTGTCCCCACAATTGAATTCCGTAGGTCCAGACTGGTTTCAGGACTTGCTTATACAGAAGCAGTTTATTATGTATGGACAATTCAGAGTTCCTTCCGATAATCCAGTACATTTGTCTGTACTTCATTCCAAGTTGTTCACTTTTTTTTCACGGAGGTCTTCCAACGAAGTTTAGCATTCAGAGTCATCCTTGCATGCAGAACAATTTGTCCGTTTATCATTACTGGCTGGTACACATAATGCTTGTTAGTAAAGTTGACATGAGTTGATTTACCCTCATTCAGTTTATTTCGTCATTTTCTAGTCCATATGTTAACATTATTGATAGCTAATTGTAGTTTGTCAGTAGCTGTTTGTAGGGATGTCATGTCCAGTAGCAAGTAGAGCGGTTTCATCAGCAAATGTGCCTGTAAAAACCCAATCATTTTTTGGGATATCACTAGTACATAGCAAGTATAACGTGGGCCCCAGGACACTACCCTGAGGGAATCCAGCAGCAAAACATTCTAATTCAGTGTATGCCTTACCATGTTTAACTCTGCAATATCGATCGGAAATATACAATTTCAAAATCTCACTCATTTACCTCCGTAAATAGCCATCAAGTTTACTTTCCAAGCCACACTTTATCAAAATCTTGTGCCACGTCAAAAAATAGAGTTGCACTTATTTTGTTCTCTTCTAATGATTTCTCTATAACATCAGTCATACGATGTACCTGGTCTACAGTTGAGTGCTTACTACTAATTACTTTTAATTAGAGTTATAACAAGTTTTTGGTATAAATGTTTCTCTTGATTTACGTTCATGATTCAGAATCACTGTTAAAAGAAGTACTAGTTAACTGCCAAACTTTCTACAAAAATGAACTTTTCGAAAATAATTACCATTTCTGTTCCCTATAATAGGTCTTAATGTACATATACTTCATCATATTACACTGGTTAAAATTCACTGCCACTGTAGCATCCTTTTCTGCCACTGTAGCATCCTTTTCAATATTATTGTAATTTTATTTTTTTATACGTCAACATTACACAAGTAGTTCAAAGAATAATAGAACTTGCAGTGTACGCACACTTCGACAGTGCTCTGACGGGCTAGTAACATTGTCCGTAATATTTCCATAGTTTAATCTGTAACCGTAATTATTAGGTAACATTGTTAAAACAAAATTAATTAGATCAAAACCGTTATTTGGATTAACGTTAGTGAACTGTTATGCAAATTCACTATGAAGAGGTAGAAATTGAAAAAGATTATGTCGTTCAGGAATCAACTAAACGTTCATTGTTTAGTCTGAAATTATCATTTTAAAACGGAATTATAAAAATAACGGTCATCGTGTTTGGTCAAAATGCATAAATTCATCATTGTTAAATCAGATTCTGTCATCTTGAAACAGATATGAATGGGGAAAATCAAAACAAAAGTCGTGAGGGCTTTATGCAAGATACATTTGTAAAAAAAATCAAAAGCAGTCAGTCAAAGCCAAACTACTTATATTTGTCGTCATAAATCAGAGGTATCCATCTTAAAACGAAGTTATTTAGAAAAAATCATACAAGTAGGTAATATAAGTACATGCAAGTTACCATCCTACAAAATTTGAAAACAATCGGTCAATACATTTACTAAAACTACGTTTATTGCTCGTGAATAAAACAGCCGTAATTTTGAAACAGAAATGAATGGAAAAAACCTTACATACAAATCTCTCGGGTATTATACGAATACAAGTTACTTTGGTACTAAATATCAAAATAATCGGTCAATGTTTTTTTTTTACAGCTGCATAACAAACTCACAAAGCAAATTCCAAACGGTCGAATTGAAATAAAAAGACTCATTTTTTGCTCGTTAAATAGGCCTAAGCATTACGTTTATCTAAGTTCATTGTTCCAAACAGTTCCTTCTCACTGTCATTGTAAACACTATTCTCTTTGTATGTCGTTGTCACTGTTCATCAATACTACAAGTCTTTATTTAACATTTACTTCCTATAAATCTTACTGATACAATTATCTACTTTTAATATCACTCTTCCAGTTATCGTCTTATGAACGCCAATATAACTGGTATTCACTATTGTTATTTTTATATATAATCTTCCTGTTATAAAGTCACTGAAGCTGATATTTATTTTTAAAAATTATTGACACTTATATTCACTTTCAATCAATTTATTTTTTTATATAATTATATTCGGTAACTATTATTACCACAGGTCTTTTTATTTGAAGGTCATTGACTTTATTTTACGTCATGTTTTTATTATACATATATACTTAATGTTAATTGAAGTTTATATTTTAATAACCTAAGATTTCATGTGACTGCGATACATGAGTGAATTTGATAGTTTCTTAAGCGTCTGTATTGACACTTTGTATTAAGGTAGATTAATTTAATATGACAAAAAATGTAATAAAATGATTATTTTAAATTCATAACATAGAAACAAATACTTTTTTTATGATACCTGACGACCCTCCATTTTACAAGGCTCACTACAAACACCATTGTCATTGCACGTACGACTGCAACAATCAGTATCTTTTGTACACTGAAACAATCAATAAATGTTACTCGGTTATATTAACATTATAGTTTAAATTATTTTTATAAAGTTTAAAAAGATTTCCTTGTAATTCACACAAAACATATCGACTGTATTCATTTTAATGTATCTTCACATACATTAAAGTATGCATGTGAAAAATATCTTATATTTTGGAAAACTACTGCTTGTAAATAAATGAAAAATTAAAAAAGGAAGATCACAATAACGCGTTATTATAGTTTGACAAAATTATGGATACACTATATTTCGTAACTAAAGCGAATTTTAGGATTTTACTGAAATTATACAATCATATTGTTATGTTTTCAAATATTCTAAGTTATTTGTTTTATGTTTTACAAGGATGTAAATATGGTTCTAATGTTACTTGTTATTATTAAAAAAATATTACTACTGTTAGTATCAATCTAGCAAACATAATTTACTATATACCAAAACATAACTATATGAAACGTTACGAGTAAATATAAAATTATATTTTATGCTTTTAATAAGCACATGTAATTAGTCAGCCAAAAGGAATATCTTAACATATGTTTGTGGTTTAACACTAAAACTCAGGTAAGAATATAAACAACATCAGTTAAATGAAACTTTAGAAAGATATATTCTCGAAACAAAAGATTTTCCTGAAAAATTATTTATATATTATAACTAAAATTTAATATTAAGTATTAGTATTAAAAATAATAAAATTAATTATCTCAATTTTCGTTATAAAACGTTTGTAATTTGAAATAAATAAATAAATTATAAAGATTCTCTTAGTAATGCATTTTGTGTTACTTGTTAAATTTTTAATAATTATTGCCATATTCAAAGTAAGATTTTTTTTTTGATTTTTGGTATAAATAAAAAAAATATTTAGAATTTTTGTATAACAACTGTGATATTTGTATTTAAAAATAACAATATAAAAAAAATTTCTGAAATGTATGTTTATAAGTCATTGTTAATTCAATTTATTTACCTAAATTAATTCAATTCAGACTGAAATTGATTACTAGCTATTTCTACAAGATATTATTAGAATGGAGTAATATTAATCAATGCCATAATAACTACAACCTAAATAGGTAAATTTGTAAACAATGTGATTGCTCATTACATAATATAATATAGAACCTGTTAATTAACTGAAAATTAAAGCAATTTTTAACTTACTTTATTGCCGTTAGGGAAACAGGGAAGACGGCAGACTCCTTGTACACAAAGTGGTAAATTAGATCTAAACGTATCAAGGCAGCACTCGTTATTATTCGTGCACTGAAAAACCGCATAAAATATACACTTATAAATAAAGAATTGATAATTTTCGAATTACTCCATTTCTGCAGTACAAATTAATTATCACTATCAGAAAAATAATGCAAGATGTAAATGTTCGTTTAAAAATAGTTCTATTAATTGCAAGAAACTATTCTACACTATATAAAATATAAAGTAATTTTACGACTTACTTTATCTCCATATGTAACGCATTCCTGACACTTACTTTTGAAATTACAAAACATGTATTTACAACAAAGATCGAAATACCAGCTTTTTGTTTTATCGCACTGAAAAAAAATTAAAAGAATCAGGATAATATAATAAAAACCAGGGGTTTGTGGATATAGAATTATTATTGGTTATGCTGACAATATTTTTGTTCAATTTTGATAACAAAATTACCTAAAGATATTTACTTTTATCAAGTATTGTACTAAATTATAAAATATTTTAGCGAAATTATTTTGATATGATACGTGTATGTTGTACGTTATCTAAATTTAATAATCAATTTTTGATTGACTTTGAAAATTTTTTATCGTCAAATTTATTGCTTTAAGATATCTGAACTTTGATTAAAAATTCCAGGCCTTAAAATGAATAAAATTTTATATAGGTAGCTTTACGGGTTTTGTTGAATTGAAAAACAATTACGATTTCTTGGATGTCATTTATTTTTATTAAAAATAACGGTTAGTTCTCATTAAGTAATAAAAAATCTTGAATACTATCTTAAACGCATAAGTATTTCTTTCAAAAACCTAAATATTGTCACTGAATGTTAATTGCTATTCTATGTGTAATCATGAGAACGAATTTCTTCTGATGGGATATTACTGGCGTCTAATTAGGGTAATGTGCTTCATCGCAACAGGATATTCCATATTGCAATCTACAATAGACTAATGAAAACGTATTTTATAGCAATCTTAAAGCGAAAGAAGGACAGTATCTTCTTATATGATAGAAACACTTAGAGATTTGTTTAATTTTTTTTTAGGACAATATATGTGTGGTTTCCTAGAGACAATATTTATACTTAGTTATTTTACACTTATAGCCGATGATTATAGGCTACTTAGTTACTTTACCGTCTCTATCCGTTCAATATATGTACATGCCTTGTCACATAACCTTTGTTTACATAAGATATTTGTTTGGTTTCTGTATCTCATATCTACAACAAATATGAATAAGTATTCACGGATTAAATTTATATTTTATAACAAAGTAAGGTTTTAGCAAAGAGAGAAAAATATACAATTGTTTTTTTTTGTACTTAAATCTAAGAAATGTACAGAAAAAACAACATCGAACACACAAGTCTAACTTTATGATCCGTTATTCCATAAATCGTGGATATCGCAAAGGGCCACGAATCAATCAGCAAAGGAATTTAGCTTTCCTTTAAAATGCCTTTCGCAGAATCTTCTTAATGCCTACCACTAAATCTTGAAGAACGCCAAAAAATCAATTACTACATCACTTTTGACCTTTACAGCTTGTTTCCTTTTTCCAAAATAACAGTTAAATGTATCATTCGAAAATTTGTTATTACGTTTATCAAGACTTCCAGAAAACTTTTATAATCTTGTATACCATAAGATTTAAAAAATCTTAAAAAATTAATAGAACCGTATTAAAATTAATTGATTCTATTGGTATAAAATCATATTATAATGCATCAGGAACTTATACTTATATGTTCGTATTTGAATATAACACATTGAACATTCAAATAATTCTGTGAATATAATCACATTTTACAACTAAGTATGAAGTATTATTTTATTACGTAAAATAATTTAAATATAAACTTGTTAATTTCTAATCACGAATATGATAAAAATTTAATCCAAAAATACCATAATAAATATTTCATTTTTTTCATTTAAGACATAAAGATATTGAGCTAAAAAAAGATAAAAATCGATTGTTTTTTATGTATAAAATATTCAGTATGCTGACTTAATAGTGACATCAGACTATAAATTTAATTAAGTACGTTGAATTGCGTTATTTTTAACGGATATATTGAAAAAAATCTTGAAGTTCATACCTTTTCATTTTTTCGTTTGCACGTTAGGGCACAAATTCCATCTACACAATCTATATCGTCTTTAAGGCAGCAAGGACTGGTTACAGGATTACACTATCAAACATACAAATTTATTATTTCTAATTTATAAGAATACTGTTGAAAATACAGCCAATTTACAATTCAGTTTTTAACTATACATAATTTTCATTTTAACAGGTATGAATCAGTCCCAAAAAACTGAATTTATTATAAAAGACATTTTAAATAAAATATATGCTAAGTTTACCTGAAAATCTAAGCTTAAATGCAAAATGAAGAATAATTTAATGTATTTATTTTTCTTCTTTGTTTTATTTTACATTTATGTCTAACGTTTTCGTTTTTATGTAATGGAAATAATACTAAATTTACTTGAAACAATTATAAGAAAATCAGTCCATTTATCAACATTTTTCCTACAATTAAGAACAGTAATGTTTTGGAGACTTAATATTTCCTTAAAATTTTGGAAAAAATATTCCAGATAAATGGCACCAGATAAAATATTTATATGTAAAATTGTTAAGAATTTTAATTATAAATTTTTGTAAAGAAATGTAAATTCGAATTAGGAAAAGTTAGGAAGTCTTTATACATTGCTCATTGTTGGCAAAGGTGAAGATATTCAGAGAAATATATATATATATATATATATATATATATATATATATATATATATATAGAGAGAGAGAGAGAGAGAGAGAGAGAGAGAGGAGATGGAAGAAACAAAGTTAGAGAACTAGATAGATATATAATTGCATAGATATAGCATAATTATAGAAGTATATAGCATTGCTCACGATGACGAAAGCTCTCTATGTAGCGAAAATCAAATATAAGTAAATTCCATTCTTATTGTAAGACAACAGATATGTGATTCGCAACTGTAAAAAAAGCACACCCTTAAATTTTACAAAATTTTCACATTAATTTTATTTCAATAAATCAGAAAACTGTTAAATATATTTCGAAATCTAGCTGCAATAATAATTTACATATATATATATATATATATATATATATATATATATATATATATATATGTTGTAAGTGAAAGAGCGAGAGAAATTAACGGCAAAGTTAAAATAATTAATTTTCTCTTCCACTATACATTAAGAAACAAAAACTAAAATATGAGAGCAAAATAAATAATAAATAAATATAAACCATTTTTATAATATACATAGTCATATGTGCTAATAACAATGAAATATCAACATTAAAAAAAATTAAAGAAAACCAATTACAAAATGCAGCCTATAATGCTGGCAATATTCTTATAAAAAAACAATAAACTTTGCATTTAAACTTATCTTTAATCAAAGTCATTTTACTCAATAAGTATTTCTTTTAAAATAAAAACTGGACTTGGCTGTTACTGTCTTAATTGCTTAATGATTTCCAGAAGCGACAAATGGGCACAGTGTAATGAAAAGATTTCACGAACATTTTTGGTAATAGTGATAAAGGAAACTTTGTTTGATTTATTTTAATTATATCAAAGGCCTGAACAAAATTTCTGCTAGTTAAACCGTTACTCTAGTCTGAAGCACATTATCAAGTTTTACAAGTTAAGAATGTTTAAAAAAATATTTCTTAAGCATTTCGTTTTAAATAAAACGTAATCTACAATATATAATATACAAATAAGAAATCACTTTACAATAAAACTGTAAAAACCTCTTAGAGTTTTTAGGAGAAGATTTTATGGGTATTTACACTCTTTTTATTTTGGATTTAAATACCTAATTACAATTAATTTATTAAGTAATTATAAAAATTAGGTAAACTTGGTCATACCTTTTGTCCTTCTTTTCCACATTTAGGATATTCAACACATGTTCTATTCTTGCATACACCCGAACAACAAAGGTCTTTGTATGGTACACACTGAAATTGAATTTAATTACGATTTTAAAACTACTAATATTTTATAATAAAAATTATTATAAAAAGTAATCATAAATATATAAATGTGTTCATATAATTTGTATGATTTACACTTGCGTTTGGCGTTTTTCGTACAGTAAACACACACACACACACACACACACACACACACACACACACACACACACACACACACACACACACACACACACACACATATATATATATAAATGCCACTTTTAATTTTAAGCAAATACTGTGCAAATGTTTACAGAAATAACTCTTTAAGACAAATGTGAAGACTGGTAAAAAATTGTTACAACCGCTTTTAAATATAATTATAATGTCTGAGTAGTAATTACATTTTTCGCTTTTATGAGCTTTTAAATATATTAATAAGTTAAGCATTTCATTAAATAATAACTGTAACGATACATAAAAGTGTGTTCTGTAAAATTTTGGATTGTCCATACTTATGTAAAAATATAATTTGTTAAGCATTTAAATAACCACAACACGGAGATAACTATTTGGAGAAAGTAAACAAAACTTAAGAATATCACAGAGCTTACATCTGTTAAAATGAAAAAACTGTATTTGGCAATAACAAATAAAAAATTAATTCTATTAAAATTCAAAATTTCCCTCTGTACATAAAACAAAAAGTCTATTTTTTCATTGTAAATATGATGATATATAACATTTTAAAAATATTAATTTTAATGCTGTAATAAAATGAAATAATATTTTGGAATAAAATAAAAATTGTATATATTTTTAATTTATTTTGAATTATTTAAAGATTATGTATTTTATTTTGGGATCAGGATTAAGGCATAATAAATGTTTCGAAGTCTAAGTCTAATTTGAGTGCTGCTCAAGTAATAACTTTTCCCCAGTGTAAGTTAACAAAACCCTTTGTAAGATTTTTTTTTTTTAACGTCCGACTATTGTGCACACTTGAGCTAATGCAGACGATGTAATGATGTATAGCGTATGAAATTGCCAAGCCCTTCCCATGAATCGAACCCGGGTCCTCGGGGTGAAAGCCTAGTACACTATCCACTAGACGACCGAGGCGGCTTCTTTCTAAGATATATATATACGTATAAATCTATTGTTGACTTACTTTATGACCCTTATAATAACAGTAATGTTGGCAGTATCCTTCGTAGCATGTTGACCCTCCGCAACAATCAGTATTGTTTTTGCACTAAAAGACAAAAAAATATTTTATACTGTGATTTCAAAACTAATTTTGTTACAAGGTATTTGATTGTTTTACATTTCCATTTTATGTGTTTAACTGAAAATCATTTTTAAATTTAATTTCAAAAAATATAAGGCAAGGATTAGTTAAGATCTTTTTCATCATCTTGAATTCTGTCAAATTTTATTTGACTTAATAAGTGTTATACTTACGATTGAAAAAGGAAGCATATTTATATAATTTTCCGTTTTCCACAAAGAGTCGCAGTTAGTCCTACTAATTTGGTCAAATTAGGATGACATTGATCGTAACGTGACAATACAACCAGGAAATTATAATATATTCAAGAGGTTGAAATTTACGAAACAATACAAAGTATTCAAACAAACAAAATAACAGTAATAAAAAAGTGAAGAAAATAATTAAAACAAATAAAATCAAAATTCAGTAAGGTAAAAAATATAAAAATTATCAAATTACTATCTAAAAAGATATAAATAAATTGGTAAACTATGAATAGAACTAGGAACAAAAAACTTAATAAATAAAACAAATACAAAATATTAACAAAAACGATACTAAATTACGAGAATAAAGAGATGAAAACAACTAAGACAAGACAACAAAAAAAAGACGGAAATGGAGAAATATTATAGAAAAAATAGAAATAATAATAATGGCAACAATTATCGGTATAGTAGAAAAGTAGACGTCTCATGATTTAAAATTGTACTTGAACTTATAAATAAATCATGCGTTAAGTGTATGATGTACAAGGTGTATTTATTTATTTTATTTTGTAATACAACAAATATCTTGTCATTGTTCAGTGCCTCTGCTTTTTTTTCATGTACAGAATCTCTTAACGTTGACAGAAAATACTCTTAATAGAATAGTACAAATACATTTTAATTACTATGCTAACAATATTTCAATTTTTTAATATGTACATGGTTGATGTGTGGGTGAAAAATGTAAGGTGATTTATGGTTAACATAACATAATTACTCGATGAACTTCAATTTTGGCCTACTTTACATTAAGTGTTTTACAAATTAATCTGTAAATTTTACTTGATTATAAAACAAGGTTTATAGATTTTGATTAAATATGTTTTCAAGCCTGATGATTAAATCCCATTTTGTAATTTTGATTTTGGCAGTAACAATTACATATAAATAAGTTTTTGAAGCTTTCAATTATATTACCAGACATTTTGTGCTAGTATTTTTAGTAAAATGAATGAAGTTCCATTATGAATAAAAGGATGTTTTAATGCAGTCTTAATTTATTTCACCAAAGTAATAACATGTTTTTCGTCTTCTTGAGATTTTATAAAATTTACTCTTGAAAAACTTATGCAGGAATAATAAAAATTCGTAATGAAATCAACATTATGAGTTTTTCTTTTTTCTCCTACAAATTATTAGAATCTCTTCTATTTTCCTATAGAATGAGAATTCATTGAGATAATTTTATATTTTATGTTTTATACTTAAATTTAAATGATGTTTACAATAATGATGATATTTAATTTAATACGGTCTGTGAATAAATACGGGCTTTGGGTGGTTTATTTAATTAAAGTTAGTTTAGGTTCTGGTGATTTACGATACGCTACACTGAGGTGATTTGATATATTTAATTAAGCATTATTTTGAACCTCAAGATGCATTAGCAGTTAGAACTAGAACAATTGATATAACTTTAGAAAATGTGGTGGTTAAATATATATTAGTTTAATTGATGGCTTATTTTTCTTATTGGAGACATTCAAAAAATATTTCGAATAAATAAAGTAATACGAAGAACACATTTAAACAGTCAACTCATAAGAAACAATGTTTTTTTCCAAAAAAATGTTTATTTTAGGATAGATTTTTCACCACAATATATAAAGACACACAATAAAAAATGTCCAGGTTTGTCAGAAAATATACACAAAGCAAATTTCTGTATATAAACAGAGATTTATCCATCCTGTATATAAAATAAAATAAAATGGAACAAACATATTGATATGGTGTTTAACAATGACGTATTCATGAAAACGGTAACATTAAAATTAACTAGTCTTAATAAAATAAAATTAAAGACGAATAACTTCTAAACAAATAGTTTAATCCTAGAAAACAAAGTTTGATACAAAGTCATATATACTTACACTAGTACCGTACATACAAGGTTTCATACACTGACTGGTAATACAACTAAGGTCATCGCAACACGTGTCACCAGAGCGGCACTGAAATTAGTAAATGTAAAATTAGTTTAAACATATTTTTTGTGTCAACAATTTTATTTTGTAAATAACAACTGAGTAATATCGAAAGGAATTCGTTTTTTGTAGAGTTTATTTGGTTATAAACAAATATTATTTCACGTATTAACTAAAACAATTAGGTATTAACTAATGAAAATCAATAAAATAAGTTATTATTAAAATTATTATAATAAATTAAATTCAAGCAGATACCAATTCAGGAATTCTTGTTCACGTTTTTGTAAATCTAGTTTTTTTATTTTTCAGCTGTCAGAGTATATAATGCGTTTTGAGACTATGACAGTAATAAAAAGTAAAAATAAAATATAAAACATAATCAATATTATTAGTACTTAAGGTAATATTTACAATATTGAAAAATTGGTAAATTTTAATTTTAATTGCACTCATGTAATATTAATTTTAGATATAAACAGCTATATTACAGTAAATTTTATATTTTATTTATTTTGATTCCATGCGATCAGTGTTAATAGAATATAGGCCTAATAAGGACTATAAAAAAATATAAAAATATTTTTTTAAAATAAATTCCATTAAAAATTTACGGTCAATTCAATAGTTCTCGATCAATTATAAAACAAATATAAACTATTAACATAATAATATAACACAACAATTTCTCAAAAATAAGCTGCTTAAAAATTATTGACAAAAAATTTGGAAGTTAGTTAACTTTATAAACATATAATGCGACTATTGGACTCGGAGGTCCATATGGATATAAGACCGGTAAAACAGTGCACCAACTCATAATGCGAAACGATAATTAAGCTTTATCGAATGATTTCAAAACATGCTTTCCAGCTCAGCGCTCTCCAGTGAACGTTGTGCACCCACTTCTGCTTACACATTTCTTAAATTATTTTCTTAATAAATATAAATTTTAAAGATAAGATATTTTTGTTGTAAGTATATAAAACACTTATTATTATAATTTTGATTATAGCGGATTCAATAGGATCTCTAAAATGACAATTTCTAAAAAAATAAAAGATATGAAGCAGCTTTATTTTAAAATATGTTTAATTTTAACTCGGTTTATAGTTACGAGTAGAGGTGAATATACGGGGAGTGTAAAATAACTGTGACTTGAAATTGTGATATTTTTACAAGGATTAAATCGTTTTCATATCATTACAAAAATAAACAATCTTATGCTAGCTTTTCCGTGAAATATGCCAAAACAAATAACTTCGTTATCCGCCAGTTACGAGGGTTGTCCGTAAAGTAAGGTTCCCAAGGCGCTATAGTCGCTACGAACGTTGTTACGCTGGATTCGGTGACCTTGACTTGCAGCTCGGTTCCTCTGCTCCCAATCCCCACTCCGCGAGCGCTATGCGACGATCAGTCTTGGTTTGGTAGCCGTTAATAATGGAATTGCCTCTTCTGTCTCCCGCCAGGTGCGAATTACGCTCTGTGATTTGTTTTTTGTGTGCCGGTGATTTGTGTGCCGTTGGAAAAATCACTGCGCCGGTGGACATTCATATCCAACTCTGTGAAGTCTACGGAGAAAAATGTATGAGCATACAACACGTGCGCAAATTATGCAGAGAATTCAAAGACGGACTTTCATGACGAACAGCGTTCCGGACGTCCATCTGTTTCGGACGAAATGATTGTGTAAGTGGTAGAAGCAAGGGTGACTGTTTGTGAGCTCTCCGAGATGATTGCTGATGTCAGAAAGACTTGTATTGATAAACTTTTGACAGACCATTTAGGGTATAGCAAAATTTGTATGCAAAGTGGGTCCCAAGACAGCTTATAGCAGACCACAAAAGGCAACGGTCTTTTTGGATGCGGCCCGCGAATTTCTTCAGGCCTACGAAACCGACGGTTAGAAATTCTTGGACTCCATTGTCACTGGGGACGAGACCTGAATACACTAAGCGACAACGGAAACGAAAGAACAATCATGTCAGTGGAAACATCCAGAGTCGCCGAAACCGCGGAAGTTAAAACAAAAATTGTCTGCCGACAAAGTCATGGCGAGCGTGTTTTGGGACAAGAAGGGGTTTGACCGCACAACAATCAATGCTGATCGTTACTGTGAGACATTAAGGAACCTTCTCAGAGCGATTCAAAACAAGAGGAGAGGAATGCTCACTAATAGAGTTTGTTTCCATCAAGACAAAGCTCGTCCGCACACCGCCCAGTAACAACCGGTCTCATCAACCAATCTGGATTGGATACTGTCACACATCCGTCCTACAGCCCGGACTTAGTGACTACCATCGCTTCCCTAATTTGAAGAAACACGTAGGGGGAACGCATTTCAGTACCAGAGAGGAGCTGAAAGAAAACGTTTTAAGCTACCTTCGCGGCGCTGCGAGAGAGTTTCCCGACTCAGGCATACAAAAGATTGTTCACCGTATGCAAAAATGCATCGATCTCAACGGCGATTATGTCGAAAAATAGAAAAAGTGTAAACTTTCTAAAATGTATTATTAAATGCAAATAAACATGTTTTTCATTTTAAAAAATTATTGGGAACCTTATTGTACGGACAACCCCAGTAGAAGTGGCAAAATGTGTTTTATGATAGTATAGGTTTTGTACTTGATTGACGCCGTTCTTGATTCATTATATGGTTTATAAATTTTCCTTACTTTCCTTTGTTCGTCTTTTAACAAATTAATTTTGAAATAGAATGTTTCATCTTTAACTTTTTAAGCAAATAGTCACATTAAACCAATTAATAATATTTATGTGATTTAATAAAAAAGTACTCAGTGCTAAAATCATAAAATATTTAATACTTACAACTTCGAACTCCTTCAGACAATTCTTGTTTTTTTCACTGATACTCTGCAACATAATCAACGTTTTATTTGTCGGTATATGTTCGGTTTATAAAAATGGTGGATAGATATTTGGTTGTTGTTGTTAACTTCGAGGGATATATCCTATTGAGTTCAACATTTGCAAGCAAAAACGCAAACTTAAAGAATAATTTTTATTCTTAAAAATGTATTTACCAAATTAATAGTACATAGTCTTCATCCTCCTCAAGAAATTCAGTTGTTTTCCCCCTTTCTTTCTATTCTCTTAAACTGATTTCTGTAATAAATGTGTGCATTTCAAAGCAAATTTATTCAAAATAACATTTCGATAAACCTCGGCCTTTTTCGCAGATTTGAGTCTGTCTGTAGTACTCTTCATGTATTGTAATTTATTTAAACACACATGAGTAAGTTTTGTCTTTTTTGACTAGAAACATTTTTTGTAAAATACTATAACAATCAAGTTACATTATTGACAAACTATTCTACTTTTTAGTGTGTAAAAGATACAATTATTTTTTTGACAGATAGATAAGATATTTCAATTCACACACTTTAATAAGTTAATACTTTGGTTTAAAAATTATTTAAAAATCAAATAAAATGTAATAAATATTTTTAATGAGGTCTATATCCAAAATAGTTTTGAAATTATTTTAGTTTTTTAAGTTTATAATAATTTTCTGACATTATAGATAAAATAAATAAAATAAGTAATTAAGTGTCAAACAAATCATTCCAATTATTGATTTCATATAAATAATTTTTGAAACATTCGGGACTTTATAAAATGATAAAATGTAATATTCATAATTCCCTAATTTTTAATTCAAAGATGTTACCCATAACGATATTTATGATTTTTATATGTTTCCGTTTTATAAGTTTAAAATGGTGTACTATAATAAACATTTTAATAATAAATTATTTTCCTTACAACTTATGAGCATACGATGTCTAAAGATAGTTCGAATTTATTTCTCAACAAATTGTAAGGTGTAAAATAATGAAACTTGAATATTCAATGTAGGTTTCATTGAATTATGTAAGCAATTTTCTTGCTGTTTCTGTTGCAAGAATCATTTTTAAAGGATAATTAAAAAAATATTATCTTAATATATAAAAGAACAAGTCCTGACTGACTGACTGACTGACTGATTCTTAATCAATGCACAGAACCAAAACCAATTTAGCTAGCGACTTGAAATTTTCAGGGTATATTTATGTTACCATATAGGCGTGCTCTATGAAATAATTTTGCAAAAATTTGATTTTAACGCCATTAAACTATTTATTTAGTCCAAATTTAATAATCAACGTAGAGTCGAGACTATTATAGCTAGAGACTTGAAATTTTCAGGACACCATGGTACAGCAATGTCGAGATACTCTGAGGAAGGATTTTGCAAAAAATTGATTTTAACGCTATTAAAATACTTACCCAGTCCAAATTTAATAATCAACCTATAGCCACGACTATTATAGCTAAAGGCTAAAATTTTTAGAGTACCATCTTACAACAATGTCAATGTGCACTAAGAAAGGATTTTGCAAAAAATTGATTTTAACGCCATTAAACTACTTAACCAGTCAAATTTTAATAATCATCGTATGGCCGAGACTATAATAGCTAAAGATTTGAAATGTTCAAGGTTACTATCACATGTAGGGTTGTGCTGAAAAACGATTTTACAGTATTCATCTCCTAAAGAGGTAAAAATGAGGTACGACAATTTTTATTGAAACAAATTTGTTTTTCATCTGACCCTCTTAACACGTAACATAGTTACTCTTAAATATAAGTAATGAAATATATTTTCACCATTTCCAAAACGTATCCCGTAAAGAGTTTGAAAAGGGAGTAGAAAATGTAAAAAAGGAGTATACTATTTTGCATTAAAAAAACTTTTTTTGTCGTTTTCTAGAAATATGCTACGAAACACAAATAATGAAACACATATTTCTTCATTTTTCCGAATTCATTCTCTAAAAAAAATAAAAATGTAAAAAAGAGGTATCATTGGAGAAAAAAAGGCATTTACATTGGAGAAAAATATTTTTCATCGAATTTTTTTAAAGTAAACAAAATGTTCTAAAACACAAATTATGATAGACTACACGTAATTCATCATTTCCGCCACGACTTCATCCCCCAAAAGATCAAAAAAATAAAAAAGTATACATTTTTGTATTGGAGAAAAATATTTTTAATCAGATTTTCTTAAATTCGAATGGAACACGTTTAAAGACAATAAAATAACATATTTAGGTTATAATATTTCTTCATATTCACTGTAAAATAGTCATTAGTTTAAATGATCATGCTTTTATTAATATTTCTTTAATCTTTCTAAATTATTACCGAACAGTTACCGAAACAGTTTAAATTTCATGGGCGAAGCCGCGATGAATAATGCTAGTATTTTATAATTTAACAATTAATAAAAACACATCTTATGTTAACAATGTATTTAATACTTTTAACTTGCTTAATTTGTCCACCGCAATTTTTGATATTAAAATTGAAGAAACAATATATTTATATTTTTTTCTCAAGATTATTTACACTATTATGTAATACAAAGTAATATTACGTTTTTTAGTAAATATTTATTGCGTAATCGCAATATATGTATATA